>CM048744.1:94441460-94658960 GCA_026315105.1 Locusta migratoria | reverse complement strand
AAAAATAATCACATACCCCAAATCCTCCCTCTTCCACCAGTAACCATCCACAAAAGAGTGCTCCCCCTGTTACCCAGTAGTACCCTGGACTTGAACAACTAAACTGTAAGAAAAGTTTGGCCACTTTCCTCCAACCCTTCTACCCACATGTTAAAGTTTCTCAAAATAGGGTCTACAAGCCAGACTAATTCATCCCCAAAGACGAGAAAAAAGGAGACAGTGGTAACTGAAGAGACATACAGCAGACTGTGAGAACAAGAGAGACTTTGGAATTGAAAGAGAAAAAGAATGAGAAACAGACAATAGCAGATGGGGATGAAGGGTGACAATCAAAGAGAGAGAGAGGGGAGAAAGTGACATTGGGAGAATAAAGAGGCTTTGGGAGAAAAAGTACAGTGGAGAGTGCCATATGTTGACAGCGCCAGTGAAAGGGAAATGTTGTGTATGAAAACTTCGTTACAGTGAGAGACTATAAAAGGATTTAGCTGTTTTGTGCTAAAAGAACATGAATATGGTTGTGTGCCAAAATTTGTGGTGAGGAAAGTAGAATGAGGACTGGGCAGCTGGATCGTCTCTTTTCTATCCAACTCTTTTAAAAAGGGGCATACTTGTAATTTTTGTGCTCCGACAGAAGAATTTTTCAGCTGGTAATTACTACACTAGGATGTACAGAGAAGCCACAGAAATTCAGAAGCACAAAAACAATTTCAATGGAGTTGAAGCAGTACTTAAATTCATGAACCTGTGGGCCTTGGTGATAAATAAAATAGTACCAACTCTTCGCCAGAACTTACATAGCACATGTCATCTAGTCACGATTCTGCAATTGTAGGCTGCGCATAAACATGATGGCTTGCTTAGCTGACTTAAGTTTGAACCAGCATTTTGGGTCTGCAAAGCTTCTGAAGATGTCTTTAGTATTAGGAGATAAAACAAGAGGTAGAGTATTATGCCCTGGCCCATGTCCTCATTCCCAAGAATAATACCAGCAATAACGTCTTCTGGGTGCTTCACTTTTCTCTCAAGCAGTATACTTAGATATCATTTGAGGGGGAGGGGGGAACCTCTCTCTCAACTAGTTGCTATCAACCTGCTGAACTTCATAAACCTCACAAGATATTCTTTGCAAACACACATTCTCTCTCTCTCTCTCTCTCTCTCTCTCTCTCTCTCTCTCTCTCTCTCTCTCTCTCTATTTTAGCGCCCTAAGAGGCAGAGCATATAGTTATTTCATATTTACCATAATTTTATCAACTCCATCTCCTTTAAGTGCTGACACCATGAACACTGCACTGAAATATCCCCATCCAGATTTTTCTTGTAGAATATTTTTTACTTTGGTTTCTGAAAGTTGCTCAGTTTTCTTTCTCACCTCTTTCCCCAGACTGTTTTCTGTGAGTACATTCACCAACTCCAGCAATTTCTTTTTGTTTTTCACGAGATCTATCTGCAATGAATAGCAAAAAAGAAAATAGGAATGTAATTTTACTTACAGAATACCTTTAACCTCATGTTTTATATTTGTGTATATGATTATATATAGGTATATTATAGAGGAGAAATTCCTAGCAGGAGAAATATATATAAAAAAAGAGATGAAGATTACTTACCAGGCGAAGGAGCACAGGAAGTGATAATTCACAAATAAATTAATAAATTCACACACACACACACACACACACACAGATGCTAGCTTTTCAGCCTAGCTGTTTCTTCAGGCAGAAGGGAAGGAGAGGAGAAAGGAAATGATGAGGGTTTAAGGGAGTAGGTAAGGAGTCATTCCAATCCCGGGACAGGAAAGACTTACCTTGAGGGAAAAAAAAGGCGGGTAAACAAATACACACACACCCACACATATACACAAACGCAAGCACACCTAGGCAGACATGTATTTGTTTACCCTCCTTCCCCCCCCCCCCCCCCCCCCCCAAGGTAAGTGTTTCCTGTCCCGAGATTGGAATGACTCCTTACCCACTCCCTTAAACCCTCATCTTTTCCTTTCTCCTCTCCTTCCCTTCTGCCTGAAGAATCAGCTAGGCTACGAACGCTAGCGTTTGTGTGTGTGTGTGTGTGTGTGTATGAATTTATTAATTTATTTGTGCTACTATCACTTCCTGTGCTCCTTTGCCTGGTAAGTAATCTTCATATACAGGCAAAGACTGAAGTAACTATTTTGCACTTTCAAGGAATACAGTCAAAATTTCATATTTGAACACTCCACTGTATTACAATATGAACAGAGAGCCAGAACTGGATAGAGTTCTGTCACACCCCAAACAGTAAACTGACCACATATATGTTTAACTGTAATTACTAGCATAGATGGAAGTCTGATCGTAACATGAAAGACAATATTGTACACTATGAAATTAATGAATTACAGGTCTGTCATAATGATTAGAGTTTTGGTTTGAAATGACAAGTAGGTTGATTCCTACTTGATATGGAAGGAAAGAACTCTGGAATAAATAATGAATTATTAAGTATTCACATTGAAACTAATTCGCTTGGCAGCCACTGAATTACTGTCTGTACTATGTACCATACGTCACATAAAAATGCATATTTTGTCATTTTTGTATCCGACTTTGAACACTATCAATATGTGCAAAATCAAATTTCAATTAAAATAACTTGATTTATTCTACAAATATAGAATATCTGGATTCCAGTACTCTTATCTGTTATAGATATAACATTTTTGGATTGTGTAGTGAATAAATTAATTGTTATTATTTGTGGTTCAACAAAACTAGCCGAAGTGCAAAGAAAACTTTCAGAAACTGGGCAGTTTTAAAACTTTCTTGAATGCAACTATTACAAAAATGACTTTAATAAAGCTGTTGGGCTGCAGTAATTATGAAGATTCAGATTGTGGTGAAATCTTTATTTCTGTTACATGTTTCAGGTGATGCCCCATCATCAGAGTATCTAGATAAAATACAAATTTAAACAAAATTACAGTGTTTAACAAGGTTTCCTTAAAATATAAAAGCGAAACAGGATTAACCAAGTGTATTACACACCTCTGGTCATAAATGAAATTCAAAGACCGGATATTATAGTCCATGTGTAACAATTTACAAATGAACATAAAGTAGAGCATGAAATGTAAAACATGACAGACTGTCCACATATGCTAGGAGTACATCAAAGGTAAGCAGGAAAGAAATTGCAACAGAGGGCAGCACCATACATTCTGGTTACCATTAGTCAAATAAATAAAGATTATAAAAAAGAAATATACAAAAGATGGTATAATGTCAAATTAATATAGTATTGCCAGAGTACAAAATATGTATGACATATGAAAGACATATGTATCCAGGTGAACAAACCGTATAACCAAAATTAGTTTAACTAAGTTTATTTACTAGAATGTCATTAAAAACCATTTACAGCTTCCTGTGATCTGTTCATTAGTTACCAGAGTCGGCTCCTTTTGAAAACTTACATATGTTCAACAACTTCTATAATGTCCAAAACAAGCCTTTTTTTGCAAAATACAGAACAGAAATATTATTGTCAATAGCTTTTAAATGGTGTTGGTATTCCCGTAATTGTTATTACTAGTGTAACCATGTTCATGGTATCTAATATGAAATTCTCTCTCAGTCTGTCCAATGTAGAATTTTTCACACAAACCACAGAGAAACTTGTATACTCCAAACCTACAAAAGTTATCAGGGATTGGCTCCATACTGTGCCATTATTACTGGCTCCATACTGTGCCATAATAACATTCCCAACTTACTGAAGCCAACTTTGATGTTTACCTTGTGAACTTAATTCGCAATTTTATCTGATACTACACCAAAATATGTTAGTTGAATGTATGTTATTGTTTCTTCGTGTACTACCAGCTCTTTTCTATCTTTTCCTTGAATATTTTCCCTGATTCTCCTTATTGACATTTTGTGAATCTGTAAGTTAACCCTATTTGAATGATACCTTAGTTTCTTTTTCAATAACATCCTCTGAGTAAGTCAATTTCGACAGTTTATGAAACATACAATTGAATAAAGCATGTTTTCATGTTTGTGAGCGACAAGAGTCATAGGAGATTATTAGGTTCGTGGCTTATGGTTTGTGAAAGATGCTAATAGCCAAGCTCTGTTCTGTTCTTGTAACCTGGTGGTCAAGAAAGTTCAGGACACTCCCCACTTCTATTTCAATTGTAAATTTTATATTTTTATGCAGACATTTTAATGTGTTAACCAGCTCTGGTATGTCACTGATCTCCTGCTATAACCATAAAAAGGTCATTGACATATCTGCAGTACAATAACATTTTCCCTGCTATAGTAGTGTTAGAACCAAAGAACTGACATTCCAATTGATTAATAAAAATTTCTGAAAGTACACCCGATAGGCTTGAGCCCATGGCAAGGCCTTCCTTTTTGAAAATACACTCTCTGATTAAATACAAAATAATTGAAGGAAAGAGATGATTTGACTAGCTCTAAAAGTTCACAAGCATATTCCAGTACAACTTTACCAAATTTCATAAAATTACTGTAGAAAATCTGTAAAGATTCATCTATTGGCATATTAGTGTAAAGATTTTTAATGTCCAGTGAATGGATTAATGCATTAGCAGGCAGCTTCATGCCTTGCTGAAATTGCATCATCACATAACTGTTTTTAACACTACACAATGACTGAAATGTGAATAACTCCCTTATTTTAGTCTGACAAAAACTGTCCAGATCATAGTTGGGACTTTTGTAATCACTAACCACTGGATGAATCATAATATTTTCTTTGTGCAACTTGACTTGTGCACATAAAATCGGTATCATAACTAAAACACTGTTGTTTTTTCCATTTGTTACCTAGGACATTGTTAGAACTATTTGTTGCATTTCTAACATATTTGGCAAAGGACAAAAGTAGATTTTTATCTGTTTGAATTATTTCATTTTCTTCAAAGAATCATTCTGTTTTATACACATAACAGCATCGTTGATAAATACAACTGATGAACTCTTATCTGCCTTAGTCACCAGAACCTTACTACCTGACAATTTTTATTAATATTTCTAACTGACTTTAAAAGGAACTGCAAAGGCTGATTGTTTTTACATAAGCACAGGAGTGTGTTCCTGGTCTTAATGGCTATATGAGACCATTCATATTTTACAAAATTTTAACAATGGAAAATACAATTGGAATGTCAATAATGGAGGATAGATAACAACTCACAATAAAGAGGCTCACTGAGCTGCTGACAGGCACGAAAAAAAATAGACAATCAGAATGAAACTTCCACTCTGCAGCGAAGTGTGCGCTGATATGAAACTTCCTGGCAGATTAAAATTGTGTGCCGGAACCGAGACTCGAACCTGGGACATTTGCCTTTCGCAGGCAAGCACTCTACTGACTGAGCTATCCCAACACGACTCACAATGCTGCCTCACAACTTTACTTCCGCCAGTACCTCGCCTCCTGCTTTCCAAACTTCACAGAAGCTCTCCTGCGAAACATGCAAGACTAGCACTCCTGGAAGAAAGGATATGGTGGAGACATGGCTTAGCCACAGCCTAAGGGATGTTTCAAGAATGAAACTTTCATTCTGCAGCAGAGTGTGCGCTGATTTGAAACTTCCTGGCAGATTAAAATTGTGTGCCAGAACTGGGACTCGAACATGGGACCTTTGCCTTTCGCGGGCAAGCACTGTACCGACTGAGCTATACCAACATGACTCACAATGCCACCTCGAAACCTTACTTCCGCCAGTACCTTGCCTCTTACTTTCCAAACTTGGTACTGGCGAAAGTAAAGTTGTGAGGCGGCATTGTGAGTCGTGTCAGGATAGCTCAGTCGGTAGAGCGCTTGCCTGCGAAAGTTTAGAGTCTCGGTTCCGGCACACAATTTTAACACAAGCATCATGTCTGTCCACTCCTGCCCCACAAACTGAAATGGATAGACATGGTGGTTGTGTGTGTATAGTTGGCTGAGTGATGGTGTGAATGTGTGTGTTTCTTTTTCTGATGAAGAAAAAATTTAAGTTGTGTGAATATGTTTTTCTATTTTTCGTGCTTGTCAGAAACTCAATGAGCCTCTTTATGGTGAGTTGTTATCAATCCTCCGTCATTGATGCTACTGTTTTGATCATTTTAGCACTTTGCACGCACTTTTCACATCGGAAACAATTTCTGTAAAAAATTTACCATCGAAGTTTGGTGGTACATTGAAGTTAGGGCCTGTGTTAAGCAATCTAAGTTCTTCACTTCAAAATGTCATAGTGGTTAAATACCCTTGCAGCAAAATGCCCTGTTTACTTACTTGGACTGCAGCTATGCCCCTTAGTCCACAAGTTCTCAAAAAAGCTGTTGCAATTTCTTCCAATGTCTGCACTGTTTTAAATTACACTCCCAACATACTTAATCACACACTAAATTGGCCAAAGATTTAAGATGCCTAATAGCAAGATGATTATTAAGGTGTTTCTGTGAAGAAGCAGCTGTAGGTGTAGTCACTGCTTTTGACCTACAGGCTCCCCTAATTTCACTTTTAATCCACATTTTTTCACACTTGATTTTAACTCATTTTGGACTTTAAGAGCTACACTGCATTTTAATCGTGGCATAATCTGGCATGACTTCATTTTCCAAGCATGTTTTATTGAACAGAATTTTTAACTGGTTGTGCATAATAGATCTTTTAGCACAAAAATACACTAGAGCCTCCTTATTTGCGCAGCTTGGCACAGTATAATGTAAATCAGACTTGAAGTCCTGATGGAAGTATACAGAAATTATAGCAACTATAACAAAACTGCCTTTAAAACAGCTGTTGAGCTGTAATAATGATGGAGATCCATACTGTATTAATTTGATATTGTTCCGTCTTTTGTATATTTCTCCTTTATAACCTTTTTCATTTGAATAATGGTAACCAGAATGAATGGTGCAGCCCCATAGATACTCTGCAAGTCATGTTGAAGGGCATGGCAGGTGGTTCATCAAACCACTTTTATGAAATTTCTCTAAAGTTCCATTCTCTAATAGCTTGCATGAAAAAGGAATACCGAAATCTTCCTGTTTTCAACCTGATTTCTCTTATTTTATTGTGATGATAATGTCTCCCTATGTAGGTAGCGGCTAACAAAATACAGGGTTAGTCAGTGAAATGGGCAAATTGGAGATGGTCTTGACAGCTGGAATAGGAGTGGTGAGGGTAATGTTGGCCAGCTCCGTTCTACCTGCATGTCCCACCGTTTAGCTGCAATGGATCGTTGGACAGGTGAACATCGTGGCTATGTGGTTCAAGCTTATTATTCGAATGGTGAGAGTTTGGTGAAAATGCAACATGCTTTTTGACGCCATTTCAACATACTGTGCAACAAGCCTCAGATAACACAATTTGTTCATGGATAAACAACCTTGAACAAACTGGATCAATGTCTAAAAAAAAAACAAGGTGGGAGTGCAAAAAACATTCTAGCGTCTTAAAACATCGCTGCTGTTCAACAGGCAATGCTCAGAATTCCACGCCAATCTGCCAAATAACATGCTCTACATCTTTGAATTAGTAACACATCAGTGAGAAGGATTCTTCGTCAAGATTTACATTTTCACCCATACAAAATACAGATTGTGCAATCTCTCAAACCAAGTGACTATTACAAACGATTACAATTTTGTGAGGAAATGGCCAGAAGACTTGAAGAAAATGACGACCAAGTAAACCACTTGTGGATGAGCGATGAGGCACATTTCCACCTCTCTGGTTTTGTTAATAAACAAAACTTCAAATACCGGTCAGAGGAAAACCCTGGCACACTTCATGAAATGCCTCTTCATGCTCAAAAAGTGATGGTTTGGTGCACAATGTAAGCAAGAGGAATCATAGGGCCATTTTTCTTCGAGGATATCAATGGAAATTCTGTGATGTTAACTCTGTGTGTTATTTTGCAATGATCCAAACTTTTCTTATGCCAGAACTTGCACGTTTTCCAGTGAATGAACATACAATGTTCCAACAAGATGGAGCAACAAGCTACACTGCAAGGGTTGCCATGAATGCTGTGAAAGCTTTGTTTCCAGGCGGCATCATTTCCTGAAACCTGAGCATCCCTTGGCCCCCTCGCTTTCCAGATTTGACAACCTGCTACTTTTTTCTATGGGGTTACTTAAAAGCAAGAGTTGTTCAGAACGATCCACCCAGAACTATCCCAGCCCTAAAAGAACCGAATTGGGGATGTAATTGAAGGAATACCAGTCAATACACTGCAAAATGTCATGGGAAACTACCAAGCCTGGCTGCAGAAGTACGAGTACATAGATTACAATGGAGGACATATGGCAGATGTTATATTCAAAACATAATTTTTTCACTTGTTGTACAGTAAATGGCTACCTTTGTACTTTATATTTATATCCATTAAATTAAAAAAATAAATTTTCTTAAAGAATTAGTTACTTATATAAATCTTCTTGTTTCACTGGATAACCCTGTATGTTTGCATATGCATGAGAAAGTTGATGAAAGAAATTTCACAAATAGATCTCACCTCAATGAATAACGCCTTTCTTTTAATGATTTCCAACACAACAAGTGCATCATTCCCATGACACTTTCTCCCCTATATCACGATAATACAAAACGAGTTGTCCTTCTCTGAACTTTCTCTAAATCATCCACCAGTCCCACCTGGTGTGGATTCCACAATGTGCAGTAATACTCTAAAATATAACGCACAAGTGGAGTGTAGGCAGTTTCTTTAGTAGAACTATTGCATCTTCTAAGTGTTCTGCCAATGAAACATAGCCTTTGGTTGACCTTCCTTACAATGTTTTCTGTGTGTTCTTTCCAATTTAAGTGGTTCTTAATTGTTATTCCTAGGTATTTAGTTGAATTGATGGCCTGAAGACATGTAAATGAAGTTTTATGGATTTCTTTTAGTGGTCTTAAGCATGACTTCACACTTATCATTATCAAGGGTCAATTGCCAATTTCTGTACAACGTGGATATCTTATCTAAATCATTTTGCATCTGCTTTTGATCTTCTGGTGACTTTACTAACAGATAAATGACAGCATCATCTGAAAACACTCTAAGAGAGCTACTCAGATTGCCTCCTAAATCATTTATAAAAATAAGGACAGTAGGTGCCCTATAACACTTCCCTGGGGAACATCAGATATCACTTCTGTTCTTCTCTATGACTTACTCTCAATTACAACATACTGTATCCTTCCTGACAGAAAATTATGACTCCAATCACACAACTGTGGCAATATGGAATTTGATTGTAAGGTGCTTGTGAGGTACAGTGTTAAAAGCCTTCCAGAAATCTAGAAATACGGTATCTATTTGATATCCCTTGTCGATAGCACTCATCACGTCATGTGAGTAAAGAACTAGCTGTGTTTCACAAGAACGATACTTCCTGAATCTGTGTTGTCTATGGGTCAATAGGTCATTCTCTTCAAGGTAGTTCATATATGTTCTAAAATCCTGCTGCAAATTGACTTCAAGGATATAAGCTGTGATTTTATGGATCATTCCAATTGCCTTTCTTAAATATTAGAGTGACCTGTGCAACTTTCCAGTCTTTAGATATGGAACTTTCACTGAGCAAGCAGTTGTATAATAGCTAGGTATGTGCTATAGCATCAGCATACTCTGAAAGGAACCTAATTTATATACAATTAGGACCAAAAGACTTATTTTTGTTAAGAGATTCAAGTTGCTTTAATACTCCAGGGATATCTACTTCTAAATTATGCAAGCTGGCAGCTGTTCTTGATATGAATTCTGGAGTATTTGCTTAATTTTCTTTGGTGAAGGAATTTCAGAAAGCTGTGTTAAACAATTCCGCTTTAGAAGAACTGTCATCAGAAGCATAACCATTTCTATCGTGTAGTGAAGGTATTGATTGTGTTTTGCCAATAGCACACTTTACATATAACCAGAATTTCTTAGGATTCTCTGCCAAATTACGAGACAGAGTTTTGCTGTGGTACCTATTTTAAGCTTCTCGCATTGAAGTTCAAGCTAAATTTGTGGATTATGAGGCCATTTAAACCTGGTGCAATTTTTCTCCTGATTACCTTTGACGTACTTGTTGCATATGTAGAAAGTCTGTCACAGTTAACATTCCATGCTGTATTTTATGTTCAGTCATAAATTATTATACATGGGTTATAACACCCTGTTTTTAAATTTCATTTATGACCAGAGGTATATTATAAGCTTGGTTAATCCTGTTTCACTTTAATATTTTAAGAAAACCATGTTGTTTAAATTTTTATCTTATCAAGATACTTTGATGATGGAGATTGCCCAAAACGCATAAGATGAATAAAGATTTCACTGCCATGTGGATCTTCATCATCACTGCAGTCTAACATTTTTCTTAAAGTCATTTTTTTAATAGTTGTGTGGTAAATGAAACCTCTCCCTGAATAACCCCCACACTGCCGTAAAACAAAATAAAAATATAATAAGTAAATATGGAACTAGACTGGTAGGGACATTTAATTCAAGGGATTGATTTGAGAATTAAACAGATTGGACGGATGATTAACACATGAAATTTAGTTTCATTTATAACAAGATTTGAAAAAATATTAATCTCTCAGGGCCGATTTGACAGGGTATGGACACGACTGAGATATGGATGGGGAAGGGGGACGTAATTTCCTATCTCACCCACATTGACTTCATGAGGCGTCAGGTGCTGGATCGGTGCGGTGCTGTGCAGCGGCGCGGGTGGAGTCAGAATCGGCGGAGGTCACGGCGGCATATCTGACACCTGCCCTGCCCTGCTCTGCTGCTATGTGGTACAGTGTGACCTCTGAGTGAAGCCTTTGCACTCAAAGTCCCATGTCTGCCCAGGCAGGAGCTGCCTGCATCTCTTCTCGCTTCTTCGGCGACAGACCAAGTCTCTTCTTCAGTGGTTTCTCAGCAAGTCCTCCTTGTGCTCTCCAGCTTCTCCTTGAATTTTGCGTCTCTTTGACTTTGTGATTGGTGGGTTGGTTTTGCAATGTCATCCAATAGCTGATCACCATTTTCACGACCTTGCCTCTCAGTCCCTGGTGGAAATTTTCTGTGAACTGAGATGAGACTTGCGAACTGGCATCTTTCCCACGTTTCAAGCATGTTGTCTTTATCTCTTGCATTTCTTCTCGGTTTGAGAAAACAGTTATTTGTGGCAGCTGTCTGTGTTAGGCCTTTCTAGTATGCCATTTATCAGGGTCTTTCTCCCTGGCCAGAAACATTGTTTTGGTGGAACCACTTTACACTTTATCTATACTGCAAGCCAGTCTCTCTCCCACTCATGCACGGGTGCACTGCAGTTATTTGCTTGTCTTCTTCCCATCTGCAGGGGTCCTTGGTTTATGTGTGATTCGGTCGCTTTTTAGAAACCTCTGATATCTGCAGATAAGGGTTTTCTCTGCACACACTTTATTGTGTCCATTTATTTGTAAGAGCCTCTCTTCCCTGTGTCCGTTGTTGTCATTTATCTACTTGCTCCTAAAGTCAGGCTGGGGCCATCTGATTAAATGGTGTATGTATAAGAATATTATGAATGCAGAAGATACCTCCAACACCAGATAGTTTAGGCAGATAAATGGGAGCCGGAATGATGAAAATGACAAAATTAATATTTTTTGTTTCATTTTTTTCCATTATATAATTATTTGGAGTTTTCTGATTAAAACAAATCACACTTCCCCTTCTAAGTGAATTCTAAATGTGTTTTTTATTGCTGCAAAGTTGACGCGCTGCGTAAATGGTTGTAGCGACTTGGTGTGTCACCTCCGATGGCGTCACTCACTGGCTGCAAGCAGGGTATCTTTGGGGAATTAGACAATGTTTTGTTTTCCAATGTTGTATGGCTTATCTCTGTGACAAGCGACTGTTCATATCAGTAAACATAAATGCTATACTGTGTGTGTTGACTTGTGGAGTTTGCTTTGTGATGTTTAGGTGTTCAATTTTGCGTATTTGACAAATTTTGCTCTTACCTGTTTTACATATTTGGTTTGTGGATATCAATATGCCCCATTACAGCAATCAAATGTTTAGGAAAAGGCACAATGAGTGGAAGAAGAAATCTTTTGTTGTTTCGAAGGGAGATGCTGCTCAGACTGCTTCACCGACTACTCCAAATGAATAAGCAAGGAACTTTGTGACAGCAAAGAAAAATTTGAATACTATGAAAGTGACATAATGATGTGAATAAAATAATTAACATTTCCTTGCTCTCTAACATTTTGAAACATAATGTATTATGCCATTTTTGCAAAGAAAGAGGACTGGAATTGAAAATAACTTCACACGTTGGTTTGGCATATAAAATATTATTGAAGTATAACAAATGTGCTGCAGAAGTTTTGTTTTCTAATTCTAACAGTACTCCTCATAGTGGCAATAGTGGAAAGAAGGTGTATGATATAAATGTTAGGCTGGTGTATGGTTTGTGTTGCATTGGCAAGGGCAGTGCTGCAGGGACAATGTTATTTGGAATTATGAAGTTGCCAAAACCACCAACCAAGTTTGGATTTTATAATGAATTGGTGGGATCTTCTGCTGAAGATATTGCTCAAGCAACAATGAAGAAAACAGTTGAAGAAGCTGTGACAGATAATGGAAATTGTAGAGATTTAACTGTTGCTTTAGATGGATCATGGCAATGTAGAGGTCATAAATCCCTAAATGGAGTTGTGACAGCTACCAGTAGAGACAGTTGAAAAGTAATTGATGTTGCTATTCTCTCAAAACATTGTAGATGTAAGAGCAATAACAAACACGAATGTAGTGAAAGTTGTGAAGCAAATTTTCATGGAAATAGAAGGAATAAAAGCATGTTTTTCCTGATCACAAGAGTGATATAATGTATGATGCACTAACTATCTAGGAGATGGTGATTCTAGAGGAACTCAAATCCTATGGAAATGAAATTCATATTTAAAAAAAATAGGAATGCATTGGACATGTGCAGAAGCGCATGGGGGCTTGTTTGTGCAAAGTAAAGCAGATATTAGAATCCCAGAAGCTTAGTGATGGTAAGACCCTTGGAGGAAGTGGAAGACTGACAGATGAAGAAATTGATAGATTCAGAGGTATTATTGGTGTGCAATTAGGCAAAATACAAGAAGCATTGAGCATTTGAGGAGAGCAGTATGGACATTACTTTTTCATACTGTATCAACAAATGAGTACCCACAACATGCACTGTGCCCCCCAGATAATGACTAATGGTGTACGTACCAACCAGGGAAGGAATGTGTCCATAAAAACAGTTGCCAAATGTTGTAATTGATGTAATTAAGCCCTTATCCAAATGAAAGTGTAAATAAGTATAGAAGGAAATTATCCTGGTGGGATAAACAAATATAAAAAATAGAAAACAGATGACTTACCCAAAAGGACCGGCTCGTCGATAGACACAAATGAAAATAAAAATCACACTCAAAACACTTACTAGCTTTCGCCACCACTGGCAGCTTCTTCAGGAAAAAAGGGAGGAGAAAGGGAAGGATATGGGTTTTAAGGAAGTGGAAAAGGAGTCATTCCAATCTCAGAAATGACTCCTTTTCCACTTCCTTAAAACCCATATCCTTCCCTTTCTCCTCCCCTTTTTTCCTGAAGAAGCTGCCAATGGTGGCGAAAGCTAGTAAGTGTGTTTTGAGTGTGATTTTTATTTTTATTTGTGTCTATCGACGAGCCGGTCCTTTTGGGTAAGTCATCCGTTTTCTATTTTTTATATTTGAAAGTGTAAATAGTTTAATTTGGATTAGGATTCCCAAAAGAGTGTTTGTATAGATAAAAACATTGCATTTTGGAGTGTATGATGCAGTGGCAACATACAACGAAGGAAACATTATCAAATGTGATGTGCTGAAACTTTAGGTTTCCTACCAGGACACAACACCATTTCCACAATGTGCCTAATTGGTGAAGAAAAACTAAGAGGTGCAGGAAGAAGAGACAAAAACCTACAACATGCAGCAAAAGGGAAGAAAAGACAAGTGGAAAGGAAACTAACACTGGAAAAAGAAGAGGATGCTGATAATCCATCAAATGGGGCAGGTATGTATTGAAAAATTTTGGAAGTCATTTCCCTTAACTTTAAAATTTTCATCTTTAAGGAACATTTTCATAAAAACTGCTAACAGTATATAAAAAAAAATACACACAATATTGTTTACTTCATTTACTTCATTTTTATAACAAATTGTAAAAAATGTTGTATAATCAAGAGATATAAGAGAAAAAGTGCAAAATTTTAGAGAAAAAAATAAGTATCTGTTTTAAAAAAATTTAAAACAAAAACCAATAAATACTTCTTAACATGGCATTATAAGTTTGTAAAGAAATATTCACTGAACATGTAGTCCAAATTTCAGAGCAATATGTTTAATGGTTTTAGAAAAAATGTTGCTTCTACGCTAAAATTAACATGGAGGAGATGGATCATTCTGGCTCCCCTTAAGTAAGAGTAAGGCAGGTATGTTAAAAATATATTGTGAACAGAAAAGCCTTTACTGGACTCGACTCTGACAATAATTTACTTAAGATAAACAGAGTCTGTGTTTATTGGTGGAATCAATGAAAATGTTCTTCAGACATGCATGCCGAAAGTAACAATTTCTGTGGTGAGTACAGCTGTCAACAAAAAATTAATCGCAATCACTAACATGAATGTTTACCTGTAAAATATTATGGTAACACAAGAAAAATCTTCCTGAACTGGGACTCGAACCCAGATTTCCCACTTTTCGCAAGTGGTCATGTTAACCATTACATTATCTGTACACACTTCTGACAAACCCAAACTTCCATATGCCACATGTTGCCTACTGTCCATGAGTGCTTATACATTCCACTATGTAAATCCTGCAAAGGAGACACTTTTACTACAATTGCCACAAGCCTTGCTCTGGCTCATTTAAATACAATGTGCAGTGTCTGTGCTTATTGGTGGAAGCAAAGCAAATTTCCTTTGTCAAGATTCAAAGTCACTTACTTTGTTTCAGCCACTTTGTTTCAGACACTTACTTTGTTTTATGTGAACAACACACATTTTCAATAACATTGCAGCAGCAATAAAATTTGTAGCTCATAATTAAGTTAAGTTTGAGAAAAGCCTAAAGGATTTATTGGTGACCAATGCCTATTTGATTGATGAATTTGTTAGCAGAACTGATTAATGCATATATGTTCTAATTATCTCATAAAGTGAATATTGTGTACAATCTAACTTCTGTGCAAATCTTCTGCAGCAAGGTGAGCATTGTAAATAAGTATAAAATGTTTCTTTTATTTTGTTTATAATTTTGATGATGCATGGCTAAAATAGTCTAAACAATGGAAATACCTTGAAGGATCCAAGGTTTAACAGCCAAAAGCTTTATTTTTCTGTATTGTGTGCCTTTCTGCAGCTCATCGGGTGTCTCTGTGGTGAGAAGCAAACTATCCTTTCCAAAATATAGTCTATGAATTATAACATACACCTAAGCATATTAAACATTTAATATTTGTTAAAGTTTTATGTCCTTTGAAATGTAAATATTCTTCAAATTTATTAGGTTGTTTTCTTTTCACTTCAACATACACAAGGGCAATTTCATTTGGAAACTATGGTAAGTACACTAGTATAACTGTATTTATTTTGTATTTAATATTATACATTGAAGAGGATCTCCTCACTATGAATCAACTGCAGTACATCTAATCTAATCTGTACCTTTAAAAACATGAAAATAAACTGAAAACAGGTTCAAATCCTTTTCCTAATTAACACAAAACTTTGATAAATAGGTAGGGCAACATAATATTTACCCATAGCAAATAAAGAAATTTGGATAAGAGGGTGAATTACAGGAATTTTAATACTGTTTCAGCCTTCCTATTCCTTTTTCAAGTTTTGTGCAGAGGTCCTGTGGTCTGTTCAGTTTTCAAAGCATTCTGTTAAGTGACAACTTTGTAGTTTCAGAATGAACAATGGCTGACAAAGTTATTAAAGTAATTTTTTTCTTAACCATCTATCTCATTATATTGCAATTTGCAAGAAATACTTTTGAAAAGATTTGGTTACCTTGTTAAGAACCAAGAATGAAGACTTCTGTGGATATAACTCAAGTAATCGCAAGACTTTCGTATCTAGCCTTCCCGCTGTCCATTGCTGGCTAACATCATGTATCACTCCAAGTAAGTCTGCCTCCATTAATGCAAGTTCACTATCTTGTAGAAATGAATTTTCCAAATTGAATCTGAAAACAGTGGATGATACATAATTGATTAGATGGTGTATCCTGAAAATGTAACTATTTATTTTCTGTCTTTAAATTGCTGTTACAGGGGGCAAATCTAACATTTTTTAGCAAAATCACTCTTTCACTGATGGCTGTGAGTTGAAAGATCTATTAAAATGCACACTATTAGCATCACTCATTTTCTTGAATTGCTAGTTAAAACATGATCAGACACATATACAATAGATTACTATACTAGGCCTATCCAACCATCACTGAACTCAATACTGCACATTAAATTCAGGCCTGCAGAAGAGAAAACATGCTGAATGCAGTCTCCATACTGCATGCATCTGCCCATGTTTCATGTCAGGTTGCTGTAGCGTCACACTCTGGCAAATGGTTGTCGAGACTAGCACAGTCCCTCGCTTGTGTGCTTCATGAACTGTGTATTGTGCAGCACAGAAACTACTGTTGTTTCAAAGGAAAGAAAATATAATCTGTAAAATAGGAATTATCTTAGGATATCATTATTACAAATTGATCTATAATGAAAATTTGTGACAGTGTCTTATATATTTATTAATGCATGGAATGTTTGTATTGCATTCATGAAGATTAGATCCCTTGCAAGATTAATTAATGCATATAAACCTATCACAACATAAAAGTATATATTTTTCTGAAACTCTTTGTGATCACCATCTCCCCCTCCCTCCCACTAGTGGACAATTGAGCACATGAACACCTTGCAACAGGATCCAAATCGCTGATCTACACTCGAGGACAAACACATTAAAAGTGTTCTACATAGCAAGCATTAATTTGAAGAGAGGCTTTATTATGTCCACTACATCCCCTCATTGATATTCACACACACTTCTAAATCTCAGGTGTGTTCCAAATTCATTGACAATAATCCACAATGACACTATCAACATGACTGGAATACATCAAATATTTTAAATACCTCACAAAAAAAAAAAAGAAACAACATACATCAGGTTCATATTGGGGGACCTAGGTCATCTTATTGATTAACCACAACTGATACAGTTGTAAAGGATTTGTGCTACTTGAAATTGTGATGGTTCATTACTTTGCACATATTGTAGAGGCTGTGCCTCGTTCATATCTGCCGCCACTCACCGGCTAGCCACACAGCGGCGCTGCCCACCAGCCGGTTACACGCTACTGCTAACTAGGCGGCCCACGGGCTAGGCGGACGAGGCCACCGGCAGTCACAAATCAACTCCAGGACAAGCAACTGACTTGCGGTTCAATCATGTGTATTTTTGAAGTTTAAGAAAGGATATAACACATATCACACATGCATCCTTTCACCACAAGAAACATACTCCAGATAATCAATTAGCTTTTGTTACAGGTAATGAGGGTATGTGTGTCTAGGCACAGAAAATCTCTACCGACATGCTATATGAATGGTAACATATGGACTCTCATAAAGTGAAATGTGTGTTGTAGATGTTCTTATTACCATTTTACTTAAGTGTAATTTATCTGTAAATAACACATGCCTGAGGAACTGTGGGTCATCCATGAAGAATCTCTCTCTTATCGTAATTTTGGAAAGGTCCCAGTAGATAATAATGCACAAATTAATGGAACTTACCAATTGTCAACAAAAAACTCTGCCCCCTTTTTTGGTTGATAACTGAAATACAATTTAAAACTTCAGCTAAGCTCAGGATCCAGAAGTTATTAAGAAAAACACCTTGAAGATCTGCTGATTAATATACCATAACTTCCTGTCAACAAAGACCTCTCTGCTGGCACATGAATAACAACTTAGTGATGGGGTAGAAGCAGTCAGCCCCTGAAGTAGCCACCCATGCCAATGAGAACTGAGTGCAGTGGACCCAGATGTCTGTTTTCTGTAAGAAATATACTACCCCATAGTCCTTCATGACCCGAGGAGACATGGCTTTGTGGTGCACATGATGACATCTTGCTGATGTCATGCAAGGCAGCTTGCTGTCTGTAACTCTCAGTCCACTTTCTGGCAGTCTATGACAGTTGCTGTACTTATGTGGCAGTTACAGCAGACATTAACAATGCCGATTCAGATCCATACATCCTAATGGCCATGCAGATTCCAGCCGGTATCCCTAGTCACTATATACAACTGTTTGAAAATTGTTTAAGGATCTATTGGGAGAAAGTAATCTAGGCTCATAAATAAAATGCAGCTTGGCACTTGCAGTCTCTGTATATAATATGTACACAACTGCCTTTCTGTAATACATGCTTTAGGGCAGAGGAGGCAAGAAAGGTTATAGATATAACAAAACTTACATGAAATAACTGAATATATTTTGTGAAGATATGTTTTGTGTCCCAGCCTCGTCGCCGCTTTTGGTGTCTCGTTCCGTTGTAGGTGTCGGTGGCCGAGTGGAATGAGACCGACACAGAAATAAAGATAGCACGCTGGTGCAGGTACGGAGAGGAGCAGCCAGAAACTAGAAACACTAGAGTAAATTAGAACGAGATATATTGCACAGGATTTATACAATACTTAACTTTTACATAGTACTGCAGAATGTTGATACATAGTTGAGCTAGAGTTCTGCCTAGTGCCTAACTGATAGCCAAGTCTTCACTGGTGCCTATCGGATTCCGAAGTCTTTACTGGTTCCTAACTCAGTCCCAAGTGAACGATGTCGCTCAGTGGCGGCCACGAGCGGAGTTGTCAGAGAGGGTGCTCGTGGCCGTTGTTGCAAGAACGCCGCGCGTGTATGGCGGCGCGCGGCGAAAGCAAGTGGCGCGCACTTTGTACTTGTGCGACACCACACCCCTCCCCCCCAAACCGCCGCGCCGTCGTGGCGTAGGGCTGAGGGCCACGGCGACGGCACTGGGAGGAGGGCCTGGGCGGGGGCGTTACTGGTGGGACGGGCGTCGTAGCTGAGGCTGGGATCGAGACGCCGTCCGCGCCCCGGTATACACCTTGCGATCCGCCGGAAAACCCGCGAAAACCAGTGTAAGGGCGCCCGCCCCCGCCCAGAGGGAGCAGGTCATCTTCTTCTGAGGTGCATGGCCCAAGCTGGGGGGGGCCGCACGGTCCCGGAGTCTCTCTCGGTGACGCTGTCATCTGCGGCGGCGACAGCGGCGGCGGCAACGACTGCGCCGGAGGTGTGTCGACGTCCATAGGGATCTCGTAGTCCGAGGACAAACGATGTGGTTGTGCTCCCTGGCGGTGAACTGGGTCTGGAATCAAGAAACCGGAGACAGGATCGCGCGGCCTATGCAGGCGCAATTGGTTTGCGTGGCGCCGCAGCTCCGACCCTGTGGAAGAACGTACAACATACATATTGCGACCGAGCACGTGCTGAATGGTGCCTGGCAACCATGTCTTCTTCATACCAGCAAACACCCTATACAGCACCGGCGTAGAAACCTGAAAACGCGTAGCGCCATACGAACCGACTCGGTGCGTGGGAGGCTGCAGCAGGTGAAGGAGAGTGCGGTGACGGCGGCCGTGTAGCAGCTCGGCAGGAGACGGGCCGTCACGTGGCATGCATCGATACGTAGACAGGAAAATTTGAAGAGCTTGCTGCCTGGAGTGCTGACCTTTCATCTTCTCCATGTGAGACTTGAATGTTCGAACGAAATGTTCTGCTTCACCATTGGACTGAGGGTGAGAACAACGACGTGAGAGGCTTGTGGTCTGTCAACAAATAGAATTTTCTGCCATAGAGATAATGATGAAACTTTGTGACGCCATAAATGATTGCTAAGGCCTCCTTCTCTATCTGACTGTAATTCTGTTGCGTTGGCGTCAGTAGCTTGGATGCAAAGGCAATAGGACGATCGTGAGAACCAATACGATGTGAGATTACTGCGCCCAGACCGTACGATGAGGCATCAACTGCTAGCACTACAGGCTTCTGTGGGTCAAAGGGAATCAAACATGCATCACTGAGTAGTGCAGACTTTAATTTGTCAAAGGCAACCTGGCAATCTTTGGACCACACAAAAGGAACATTTTTCCTACGTAAGCAATGCAGTGGAGCTGCAATCTGAGACGCATTGGGAATAAAACTGAAATAATAGTTAAGCTTTCCCATTACTGCTTGCAATTCATGCACATTCTTAGGAGGAGGCAAGTATTTGATTGCTCTAAGATGTGACTGTAAGGGATGAATGCCTTGGGCATTAATCACATGACCTAGGTACTCTATTTCAGTTTGAAAAAAACGAACACTTTGCTTTATTACAACGGAGACCTGCTGCAGTCAAAACTTGGAAAAGGCACTCCAGGTTTGCTAAATGTTCTTCAACTGTATGTCCGGATACCACAATATCATCTAAATAGTTCGAGCAACACGGTACAGAAACTGTCAGCTGTTCCAAAAAGCACTGAAAAATAGCGGGGGCGGAAGAACTGCCAAATGGTAGGTGTTGAAATTGAAAAAGGCCCATGTGAGTATTCATGACGAAAAACTTTTTTGATTCGTCATCGAGCGGAATCTGTAAGTATGCCTCTGCTAAATCAATCTTAGAAAAGAAACGAGACTGTCCTAATTTGTCCATTAGTTCGTCAGGTCTGGGCAGGGGATAAGTGTCTACAATTGTTTGACTGTTTACTGTAGATTTGAAGTCCGCACAGAGACGAAGTTTTCCCGACGGCTTGGGTATAATTACTAAAGGCGAGGCCCACTGACTCACAGAAACAGGAGAAATCACCCCACTATCTTGCCAACGTTTAAGTTCTTCGGCAACTGTATCACGCATTGCGATAGGCACTGGTCTAGCTTTACGAAATTTTGGAACTGCAGATTCTTTTAAAGTTACATGTGCCACGAAGTCTTTTGCACAACCTAGTTCCGGCGAAAACAAGTCACTATATTTGTCACACAATGCATTGATTTTATCCTGAGGCACTATTGACGAAATTTGAAGCACATCTCTTTGAATTGATAAACCAAACAAGTCAAAAGCATCTAGTCCAAAAATGTTCTGTGTCGATTTGGCCTGAAGAACTACAAAAGCAACTGTTTTTGTTACACCTTGAAAAGAGGCGGGCAGGCTACACGTTCCTAGCACGGGAATATTTTGACCTGTATAAGCTGTTAACACTTGATGTGACGGCGACAATTTTGGCGAACCCAGAAGTTCATAAGTATCGTCATTTATTAATGTGACAGCGGAACCAGTATCAAGCTGAAATTGCACCGTCTTATTTTCTATGAAGAGAGTCACAAACAGTTTTTGCTTGCGGCGCTCGACAGGTGCGCGAATGTGGGCAACGTCTGCTACGGTTTGTTTACTGAGCTTGCGATGGCCGCATAGTGAAGTAAGCGGTGCAGACGCGGCACGCAGCCGATTAACAACACTGTCACTAGATGGCACTACCGCCGGATCGGCGTCCGCGCAATGCGAGGCTACTACAGAGTCACTAACTATTGCACTACACTCTTGAGCAGCTACTTGATGTCTATTGTCACTAGCTACACAGTACCGGGCACTATTACAAGGAGCAGTTGCAGAAGGCACTATTTTCACTACAGGAATGCACTGTTCATTTTGCTTGTCCCGAACCCTTTTCCGTTGCACTGTTTTACGCGCTCGTCGGCGCTTGCTACGTGGTGCACTATATAGTTTTGCCTTAGGCGCAGAACTACTTTCTTGCAATTGAGATCCAAGGAAAGCACTGTTCAATTCCACAGCCCGTACAACATTTACAGAATGAACTGTTCTCGCACTCTGCGAAGCACTGTTTCCAACGGTACCGTTCTTTGAGTTTTTAATTTGCATACACACAGACTGTACATGTCCTGATTTGCCACATTGATAACAGGTTGCGTTGTGACTAGGGCAATGAGCACGCTTGTGGCGAGACACACACTGGGGGCATGATTTACGTACATTTTTCTGAAATGAGCGTTGGCGCCCGTTATTCAAATCACTGTTTCTAACACGACGGGGCGACCTTTGTGTCGCACTTTTACACTGGCTACTGCTCACTGTCTGTTCAGCATGGCCTGTACTATTGTAAGAATCACTAGTGCTACACTGAGAACTACGGCTAGGAAAGCGACCGTTGTGGCGCACTGAATTAACACTGAGGCCTTGCATTTCTACATCTGCTAAGTCAAAAGTATCATGCGCATCTATAAGCTGCAGTACACTGTCTAATGAGGGGTCCTGAATATTCTGCGTAATCGCATCCCTCAACATCACGTCACTATACGAAAGTCCACAAGAGCAAGTAAATTTACATTTGCGGGTTCCCTTCAATTCCGTAATCCACTCTTGGTGTTACTGCTGCAGTAATTTTTTAAGTCTGAAAAATCGGTACCATGCAGCAGCTACAAGACCTTTTCTCTCATAATGAGCATTTAGTGCATCTACAATTTGTTCAAAGTCTACATCACGAGGAGATGCGTTGGGGAATAGTTTCTGCAGTAATACAAAGGTTTTGGGGCCCACCACGGACAATAAAAGATGCTTAACAGTCTGACCTGTAAGTTGATGAGCCGCGACGAGTTCTTGAAACTGTGCGAAATAGTCGCTCCATTCTTCCTCACGTTCGTTGTACTGTCGAAATGTAGGAAGCGTTGCGGCGGCAGGTGTGGGCTGCTGATGCGACGGCTGTTGTTGAGTTGTCGTCAAACTGCGCCACTGCCTGGAGAAGTTGTGTAATTTGTGCCGTCTGTAACTGAATAATTTCCATTAAGTTTGGGTTCGGGTTAGCGGCCATGCTGACCGATTAGGCGCCGCGTATACAAGTAACTTATAACAAAACACAAATGCAATATGAAAGAGGACGCGCTGCAACAAAAAAGTCGACAAAACACGTAACAAAATATCTTCCCCCAAAATTCTTATAATAAGGGTGGGTGGGTGGGAGCAATTTCTGTGTGCTCCGACTACTACTGCTGTCTGGCTGCTGCAAGCGGGCTGGTCCACGGATCGTCTATCACTCCTCGTCGCCACTTTTGTGTCCCAGCCTCGTCGCCGCTTTTGGTGTCTCGTTCCGTTGTAGGTGTCGGTGGCCGAGTGGAATGAGACCGACACAGAAATAAAGATAGCACGCTGGTGCAGGTACGGAGAGGAGCAGCCAGAAACTAGAAACACTAGAGTAAATTAGAACGAGATATATTGCACAGGATTTATACAATACTTAACTTTTACATAGTACTGCAGAATGTTGATACATAGTTGAGCTAGAGTCCTGCCTAGTGCCTAACTGATAGCCAAGTCTTCACTGGTGCCTATCGGATTCCGAAGTCTTTACTGGTTCCTAACTCAGTCCCAAGTGAACGATGTCGCTCAGTGGCGGCCACGAGCGGAGTTGTCGCAGAGGGCGCACGTGGCCATCGTCACAAGAACGCCACGCCGCGCGTGCATGGCGGCGCGTGGTGAAAGCAGGTGGCGCGCACTTTGTACTTGTGCGACACCACAATATGAGTGTCTGAAATAAAACTGACAGCAGACAAAAGCCTGCACAAATGCAAATATCCACAGGTGTATCAACAGAAATATGCAACAATACCAGTAACTACTTCATGGTTAAAAGACATTGTAACTATTACAATTTTAACTATTATTGCTTACAAGTGACAGATAATAATTATTGTTTAGTTGTTGTTAGTATTATTATCCATCCCAGATTGAATGCCACTGTAATGGACTGAATGGGCTGTATCCTTGTGATGGTAAATCCAGTTTTTACATCTGCCAAGGCTAAAGACATGGTAAAAGTGTATATTGCCATGCTTGGTACAGTGAGATGTGAAACATTTAAAATAATTTATTATTAAACATTATCATGCATACATTTGATAAATGAACTGTTTGACTCACACAGGGTGTCACAAAATAATGTATACACGCTCTTAAACCAAATATCTTTATGATGTAAGGGGATAAAAATAATACAATTTTTGCAAGTAATGTGGTGGAAAAACATAACAATTCTGTCTGTTGGTTTCACAACTGTAAAAAAACATGGTGTTACTGGTGTTTGATATCGTCAATACCCACACTGTGGCACCTGCCACAGGTCTCCTGCACGACGGACTGCAGAAGGCACCTGTCCCGCTGGCATATGCGCAGCAACGTACAGCTGGAAAGCACCAGTGCAACCCATGCACATAGAATGCTTCCGCTACTCCATGGCAACTACGGCCAGTGTCATTTCGCAATATAGCTCCTCACTGAGGCCGCTCCAATTGCAAGCAGACATGCCACAGCTGACTAGGTTATAGGGGACATATTTCTATGCCACCTGACTTTTATAAGCCCACGCATGACCACAATGGGCAGGCTCGTGCTGGTCTTCACCTTCCATGCCACCAGGAGTCTCACTATGCTTGGACATACTGGATTCTGACTCAACTATGGACTTCGCTCTTGCTGGCTGCCACCAACAAACCTTTGGGTAACGGATTGTGTCACGACACTTATTGTAATAAACTGTGTTTTGGCTAAGCCCACGCCTCATGTTAATTGTTGTGTGCCACCCTGGATACAATGTGGTGGATAAATGGAAATGGGTGCTAAAGTGTTACTGGAAAACAGAGAACATGAGTGATTTATGATGGCATTGGGATGTTGATTTTGAAACACCATCAGCAAAAAAGGGTAAGTTTGAAGTTAAAGGAACACCACAAAGTGTGATAAAGGGACATATAAGAAGAAAGAGAGGATCGGACAGACAATAAAAATGTTGATGCAGTGATTCAGATGTAGACACAGTCC
Source organism: Locusta migratoria (assembly GCA_026315105.1). Taxonomy (NCBI): domain Eukaryota; kingdom Metazoa; phylum Arthropoda; class Insecta; order Orthoptera; family Acrididae; genus Locusta; species Locusta migratoria. The sequence continues at coordinate 94,634,021 of CM048744.1, read as the reverse complement.
ATTGGGAAATTTGTGATACAATGCTATCATGAGACTGGGACTTGCAAAAGCAATGTCCATAGAATTTTGTGGGCTCAGATAGTAAGAATTACATTCTAAGAGATTTTCATGCTCTTAACAAGAGAAAACCCAGTAGGTAAAGTGTAATTTTTAAGTGGGTTATTAATAGATGTGATGAAAAGCAAGTTTCCAAGATCTAATAATTTGGTCAGATTTAATGATGTTTAAACATAACACAAGAATTAACCACCATAATTGCATATACTGGCCAGTGAGGATCCATACACAAATAAGGAAAGACATGTTAATCTACTGGGCATATTAGTCTGCTGTGGTCTGTCTTCCAGTGGGTTATTCTGGAAATAAAGATTATTACTTTCAACAAGAAGGGAGCTGCCTCACTTTCACCTTGATGTGTTTCTTTAGTAGGTGGACATGATGAAGAGGGAGTGTGAAGTTTCCAGTCCAATCTCCTGATTTAACTCCTCTGGACTCCTATCTGAAGAGTACTCAAAAGAACACAATTCAAACTGCATCACCATAAACATTGGCTTATTATAAAGTTGAAATTGAGCCAGCCTGTAATTTCCAATAGCTAGGTATTCACTCTATAAGAGTGCATATTGAATCACATTGGTGTAACAGGGTGACGAGCACTGGTGGAATGTGGTGCCACGGAACTGAATATGAACTGTTGTGGAGCTTATCAAAAACCTGGCTATCCTTTAAGCTGCAGACAGCGTGTTAATATGTTTTGTAAGCACAGAAGACTCAAACTTTCAGAAGCTGAATATGTCCAGCAATTCCGAAGACTGTATTCCTAGCATGGTTTGTAATTCCCAAGAGTTTGCCTTTTTTTACGGTGCAAACCTTTGTGATCACTGTGGTGCACCAATTTGCATTTCGTGTTCATGGTGCAAGTTAATAGTTTGTTAGGAACATTTCTTGACTGACAATGTCTATTTTGTGAAGTATAATACATACATCCCATTCAAAGTTGATCTCTGCACCACCGGACACTCATTTTCTCTTGTCCTCCTGATATACATGTTGAGTCATTATCAGCTAACATTTTCCCCTCACAACTGTTAACACAACGGTTTAAAATGAGCCTTACTAAAAACTGAACTTTTTGACTTCGCATTCAAGGGCTTCCTTCTGAATCACAGAGGAGGGAGCAAGATATGCACAGAGAGAGGGGAGAAGAAGCTGAGACAGAGAAGAGAGGTGCAAAGGAGTTTGAGAGGGGGGAGGGGGAGGAGATAGAGGGGGAGAGAGGGTAATAGAAGATGGACAAAGAGAGAGGGAAGTAAGAAAGAGGCAGTGAGAGGGAGCAGAATGGGGAAGTGTAGATGATATTTGGAAGATGAAGAGGAGTAATTGGAGGGGGGGGGGATTGTGAGAAGAGAGAGTGAGAGCGTTAGGTGATAGATGAAAAGAGAATGAGGTAGGTGGATGGAGGGTCAGATTGTGAGGAGGGAGATGAAAAAGAGATAGGCCAGGTCCTGATAACCATAGGGGGTAGCTCAAGCATTAAAGAGAATGAACCGAATAAAGTTGAGTGGGGCACGGTGAAGGAGGATTAGGTAAAATGATTTTAAGAGGGACAGATTTAGAGAAAGATAACTTCCTTGGCCAAACCTATGCACACCTAAGAACCTTCTTGTACCTGATGATCAGCCACAAATAATCACCCTCTTCATCAATTAATATGATCCAGGACTGGAACAGCTAATTCAAAGTATTTATTTATCCACCAACAGCCATAAATCTATGTTGTTTTATTTATGCAATTGATTTTGGCCATGTCATGCCATCTATCCATTCAAGTGAACAGTCAAAATTGCCATATACACTGATTTCTGAATAAACATGTGTTACCTCACACAAGTGACAACAATTATGAAACTAAATTCCTTTCCCCTCCACAGTTTCAACTACTAATTGTTTCACACTAAAATAAAGAAATAATAAATAAATAAATAAAAAATCCTTTCTCCTATTCCAAATGTTGTACTCCAGTCCCAATTACTGCCCCATTGAATATATTCCTATGAAAGTTTGGTGTGCACAGTGTATTCCATTATATATTCCCACCTTGTCACTGACATACCTCATGTCATCAATGATAGGACACCGGTAGTGTGCAGCTTTATTATACACCATCTTTGCCGCAACCATTATGCAGCCGTCTGACTGTATAAACTCTCTACCCCAATGAATAGTAACGTTATATATACATCGCGGCGCTCGGCAAATCAAAGTGCGCGCCGCCACTTGTGAGTACTCTGGTGGTGGTGAGACAGCGACACTTGTGTTGGCCGGCCCGCCACCTAGTGGCCGCTGGCACACGATGCCGACAAACTATGGCACGTGCCAGTGTTATAATGTTCCCCATTCAGTGCATATGCTCACGAAAATTGTGAACTCGAGTGCTAGCTATAACTTGATAAAGAAGTTACTTCATCGGCAACAAAAGTAGGGTTGAACTTGTGTGCTTTGTTTGTTCTGCTTATCCATAATGGAGGAACAGCATACAACCGTTGTGGGCATTACTAATCCACTTTGGGGCCAAGTTCTTCATAACGACCCATTTTGGTGAATGCAGACATGGATATCAATTTGGTTCAAAACCTGCAACCATCTCCTATAAAACTATTTGTGGAAGTGCAAGTTTTTGACAAACTGGTCACTTTGCAAGTCGATACGGGGGCCTCAGTCTCCCTGCTGAACTACCACATCAATGCACGGCTAGCCCCTCCCAGTTATTCCCAGTGGAGTGCTCCTTGCGGAGCTATAGTCATCAACACATTCCCGTGTTGGGACAATTTACAGCTTCAACTGCATACAAATATGTGGTGCATCCAATCACTTTCCTTGTGCTTGACAATATGGCCACAGTAAACATATTCGGTCTTGACGCATTCACATTTTCAATCTCCAATAGGGTTAACTTAGTTTTGGACTCATCACTATAAAGCCGACAGTGCACACAAAATTTTTTTGTGTCCACTAGGTACCAGTCGCCTTGCACAATCAGCTGATGGACAAACTTGACTATCTTCAAGCCTTGCAGGTTCTTCACCCGGTTACTTCCAGTGAATGGGCCACCTCACTTGTTATCGTATGGAAACCCTTGGGTGCCTTACATATTTGTGATGACTTTAAAGTCACCATTAACATTCAGTTAGTCACAGACTCTTACCTGCTGCTGCACACTGATGAAGTGTTGCCCTTACTTTCAGGGTCACGTTTTTTTCTCAAGTAGATTTGGCAGAGGCTTATCTCCAATGTCCCCTCAATGAGGAATCCAGCTGCCTGCTGGTGGTTAACACACCGTTTGGCCTCTATCACTACCAACGTTTGGCGTAGCCAGTGCGTGGATTGTTTTTCAATATTTCCTGGAACAAGTGTTGCTCCCCATTCCAGGTTGCATTAACTATCTCAATGACATTGTGGTTTTGGTTTCGTTGCCTCAGGAGCAGCTTCATAACTTGAGGGCTCCCTTTCAAGTTCTCATGTCTGCCAGGCTCCGTTTTCATCTCTCCAAGTTTTTTCAAGTTTGATCCCCTATCTTGGGTTTGAAATTTCATTGAAAGGAGTACGCTCCCTTACAGACTGCATAGCTGCCATTGCATCTCTTCCACGCCCAGTGTCCATCAAGGACTTGCAGGTTTTTTTTGGCATATTACCATCCCTTTCTGCCCCAGGCTGCTACTGTCGTGCAGCCTCTCCACTGCCTCCTCCACAAAGATGTGCCTTTTGTCTGGTCGGAGGACTGTGACCATGCTTTCTGCACTCTCAAGAATTTTCTCATGTCAGCTCCTTGTCTGGTCACGTACACTCCGGGTCTGCACCTCGTCTTCGCTACAGACGCCTCTCAGTATGGGGTCAGGGCAGTGCTGGCCCATAAATTTCCTGACAGTTCTGAACGCCATATTGCTTAAGCCTCTAAAAGTTTGACTCTGGACCAGCAATGATGATTGCAGATTGAAAAAGTAAGTGCTGTCCATTATTTATGCCTTGAAAAAATTCCACATGTACTTCTATGGTGTCAAGTTACACCTTTTTACAGATCACAAGCTGTTGGTTTCCTTTTTACATCCTACCGCCTCTATATGGATAAGGCTGCCCACCAGCTTCAGTGAGGGGTCCTCTGTTTACCGTGCTACAATTGTGAATTCCACTTCCGGTCTACAGCCCAACATGCTAATGCAGACGCTCTTTTGCGTCTTCCAATTGGACTAAATCCTGAATTTGATCTTAAAGAACTTCTCTGCTTTTATCAGGACGAGGAAGAAAAGGTAACTGTGGATAGTTTCTCTATTACATCTTTAGTACTGTCTTCTGCCATTGCTTTGGACTTGGTGAAACATCAGGTCTTGCATTATATTCAAACCGGTGGCTGGATAGTCCTTTGTGTCAAGCCTCCGACCCCTTGCGGAATTATTTTTCTTTCCAGCTGCATGTGTCTGAATGTGATAGGGTTATCCTACTGGCTACTGATGGCCTGCAGTCTCGGGTGGTTGCCTAGCAGCTTCTGGCACCTGAAGCTGACAAATTACGACACTCACCAGTGTTATGGCGTTCCCCATTCAGTGCATACACTCACTACGAGTGTGAACTCGAGTGCTAGCTATAACTTGATAGAGAAATTACTTCAAGTAACAGCCAAGCTGGATAAATTATCGGATGAGTAGCACAATTTCTGTTCACAATACAAATGTTAGCAAATGTTGATAGCAAGAAAATAAAAAATTTGATGAAATGGTTACAGAGGCAGGCTGAACAACCAGATACCCCAAGATCAATGTTAGGTTGGGAGAAAACGTTCAACAGTTTGGTTGTGAGTTAGATGTCAATGAATATGAATATACTAAAACTGATGTGGTGACAGATTGATCTGTGGCATAGCCTGAAACTGAGGTTCAGTTGCAAGGCAATAATTTGGTTGCAAGTTGGTGAAGCCAATGAATGTGAAATCAGAAAGCCTGGTTATGGTAAAGTATGGTACACTAAACTCCAATAATTAAAATTAAAACATAGGTTACTAGCAACCCAAATCAGCTCTTCTACCACCTTCATTGGCAAAATACGTGTTACCAATATACATGTTACGGTAAGAACATACCACACCATTTCTTGAATTTTATTGCTAAGCTGTACTCCAACAGCAATTAGACTGCCCACTTGTCAAGTGTGCTGCACAGCATAATAGGTTTGATTTCAACAGCTACTTTATACCATTTCGATTACCTCTCAGAAATACAGTTTACTTGAAATAACACAAACAAATTTTCTACATAACTTATTCATTTCTCACCAACCATTTATGTCAATCTGCAGACACTATCCCTCTCCTTACAATGCACTCCTTTTTCCCCATCTTTCAATTACTTGATCTTCTGGTTTAATTGCAGTTAACATGTATGTGACTGGCACTTGATGTGTAGATGTTGATAATGGGGCCAATGAGAAATAGCTTTAGGCCTACACTTTACGCTTTGTAAACAAATTGGTGTGGTGATGTAAATGATTTTATGATCAAAGTATTGCAGTATCATGACATATTGGCAGAAAACTTAAGGATTGAAGTTTAGTCCAAGGAAAACAACTTAAGTTAAAAGTACATCAAGAATCATTAACTACAAGGGTGTACCACTGTGTTTTAATTATGTGACTTTGGCTGAAAACTCTCTTTTAATTGAGAAGAAGCAAAAACTATTTGTGAATAAATGCTGCTAATGTAAAACAATGTACATCAATGTAGTGATTGGTTCTTGATGTGCTTTTCCAATTAGCAATCTCCCTCTCATCATTCATCACACCACTGACAATTTCTAGACATCAAGAAATAGTCATGTACAGATGAACTGCAATTTATAATTTCCCCACTGTGTGTGTGCATGTGTGTTTCAATTTACTTTCTATTTAGCACAACTTTTCTTTTGGCATTATTATTTGTGTAGAAACACACTAACCTTTGTACCTCTGTCGATGTAACCAATCCTGGCGTATCAAGAAATATTATTTGAGTGGCCTCTTGAATTGCCACAGCCCGAGCACGGCATCTTGTTGTGTGTACTTTCTTGGATACAGGACATAGCTGTATAGAAAAAATTATTTTTTAATGAAAAATGCATATTAACTTAAACTGTATACCTTTAAACAAACACAAAAATGCTACAGCCTACCTTCTAGTTGCAACAGAACCAATAGCCAAAAATAATTTTCTGAATGATTACAGTCTACCATAACAACTGCCCTATGTGGATTACAATATCTTATTACTGCGCATTTATCATGACTTTACAATGACAACTTCTAGGGATCAGTGAAGCATTCAGTTACTCAATAGATTAATTTTAATACTGACATGGCATCTTTTACTTCGGAATAATTACAGGTCACTTCCAAAAGACACCCTCTGCAGTAAAAACGAAATTTTACTGCAGGAAATAGCATTTTTTATCAGTATGATGATCAGTTGCACGAAACACTTAGAAAAGTAAGATCTCCTACCTCAATCTGAACCACTGAAACTTAATCAAAATATATTTAAAGGTTTGTCTGTTCTATCACCAATAAAGTTAATCCAGCTGTAAAACTGCATTTGTGTACAGCTGATGTATGAATGCCAACAAATTTGAAGACTTCAGAAGCACATGTGCATGAAGTTAAATAATCCCCTAGTAATAGACAGTTAAAGAACATGAAATAAATTGCAATTTGCGATCAGTTATGGCTTCACTGTACTAAGTTTAGATGTAATACCAATGTGGGGCAAATGAAAATTTGTGCCCGTCCGGGATTCGAACTCGGGATCTCATGCTTACTAGGCAGACACGTTGATCAATCCACCACCGAGGACACAGTGACAAACCCAACTGCAGAGGACTCTTCCCTGCACGCACCTCGCCATGCCCAAATCTCCATTCGCCATGTTGTCTCTTTCCTATTACCACAGCCTATTTATTTCATTAAAAATAAATGCTGTAATGTCATCAAAAATATATAATTGTATACAAGCCAAGGCTGGGCTCCTGATGACAATTAAATTGTGTCTCGAGACCTCATGATCTGTTCTCCCTGATGCAGAAATACGTATTGTGGCAGCGAGCATTACAGAACAAATAGGCTGTGGTAATAGGGAAGAGACAGTGTGGCGAATGGAGATTTGGGCGTGGCAGGACGCGTGCAGGGAAGAGTTCTCTGCAGTCGGGTTGGTCACTGTGTCCTCGGTGGCGGAGTGGTCAACGCGTCTGCCTAGTAAGCAGGAGATCCCAGGTTTGAATCCCAGCGGGGCACGAATTTTCATTCGCTGCACATTGGTATTACATCTAAACCTAGTACAGTGAAGCCATAACTGATCGTAAATTGTAATTTACTTCATTAAAATTGAACACTGTAATGTCGTCAAAAATATATAATTTTAATTAAAGAACAGGTTGACAAAAACCATAAATGTGGTATTAGCTATCTGAGGTTTTTTTGCATTGATTAATTGACTATAGACCTAAGCTTCCTACTGAACACTGCAAAAGTAGTGTTTAAAGTTGTTGTTGCTGCTGCTGCTGTCTTCAGACTGGTCTGATGCCTCTCTGCACATTGCCCTGTCCTGTGCAAGCACCTGTGAATACAAACTGCAGCCTCGATCTCGATCATTTTGAACCTGTCTACTGTACGGTATTCATCTCGCGGTCCACCTCTAAAATTTTTACACCCACACACTTCCTTCTAGTATTAAGCCGACGATTCCCTGATGTCTCAGGATATGCTATAAATTCCTTTTCTCCCCAATTCTGTTGAGCACCTCCTTATTTAGTTATGTAATCTATCCATCTAAATTTCATTATTAGTCTATAGCACCACATTTCAAAAGCCTCTATCATCTATTTGTCTGAACAACTTATCATCCACATTTCACTCCCATACAAATCTACACTTCAGACAAATGCTTTCAGAAAGAACTAGCCTACCTAACATTTAAATTAATTTTGGATATCAACAAATTTTGCTTCTTCAGAAATGCTTTTCTTCCCATAACCATTCTGCATTTTATATCTCCTTTACTTCGGCCATCAGAAGTTATTTTGCTACCAAAATAATAAAATTCATCTACGATTTTTATTGTCTCATTACCTAATCTAATTCCTTCAGCATCACCTGATTTTCTTAGACTACACTTCATTACCCTTGTTTTGCTCTTGTTAATGTTCATCTTTCAGCGCATTGTCCATTCTGCTCAACTGCACTTCCAGGTCCTTTGCTGTCTCTGGGGATATTACTATGTCATCAGCAAACCACAGAAATTTTATTTCTTCTCCCTGAATCTTCATTCTCTTTCCAAATTTCTCCTTGAATTCCTTCACATCTTGCTCAATGTACAGATTGAATAACATTTGGGAAAGGCTACAATGCTGTCTTACTCCATTCCTAACAACTGCATCCCTTTCATGCCCTTTGACTCCAGTAACTGCTGTCTGGTTTCTGTACAATTTGAATAAAACTCTTCACTCTCTATATTTTAGCCCTGCTACCTTCAGAATTTGAAAGAGTGTATTCCAGTCTACACTGTCAAAAGCTTTCTCCAGATCCACAAGTAGGCCTACTAAAAACACAGGTTTGTCTTTCCTTCTAAAATAAGTCATGCTGTGACTATTGCTTTGCGTGTTCCTACATTTCTCCAAAATCCAATTTGATCTCCCCCAAGGTCGGATTCCACCAGTTTTTCCAGTAATCTGTAAAAAATCTGTGTTAGTATTGTGCAACCTTGACTTATTAAACGGATAGTTCTGTAATTATTGCATATGTCTGCATTGCATTCTTTGGAATTGGAATAACTAGTCTATATTCTTCTTGAAGTCACAGGGTATTTCCCCTGTCTCATACATCTTGCATACCAGGTAGAACAGTTTCTTCATGACTGGCTGTCTTAACGATATCAGCAGTTCAGATGGAATATCATCTCTCTGTCCAATTGTCCTCGCAGCATCTTATCTCCTATCTCATATCCTCTACTTCTTCTTCCACCCTTCAGCTTTCCCTTCTTAGCTTAGTACTGATTTCACATCTGAGGTCTTGATATACATGCAGCTGCTTTTCTTGTCTCCAAATGTATCTTTTATTATCCTGTAAGCAGTATCAGCCTTTCCCCTTCTTATGCATTCTACTCTGGGCTTGCATTTGTCTTCCAGCCACTCCTGCTTAGCCAGTCTGCACTTCCTGTCAACCTCATTTTTCACACATCTGTACTTCCTGCTTCACTTGCTGCATTTTTAAATTTTTTCCTTTCGTCAGTTAAGTTCAGTATGTACTGCATTATCCATGGATTTCTGTTAGGCCCTGTTCTTCTGCCAAAACAATCCTCTGTAGCCTTCACTACTTTATTTCTCAGTGCTACACATTCTTCTTCTAGTCTACTACTTTTCCCCGTTTTCAGCCAATGCTGATTCTGAAACTCTCAACCACCTCTGGTTCCTTTAATTTGCCCAGGTTGATTAAAGTGCACTCTGTGCCAAATTCTACAAGGCAATCACCTCTTTCATTCCTTTTCCCCAGCACATATTCCACCCACTACATTTCCTTCTCTTCCCTTTCCTACTACCATGTTCCAGTCCCCTATCACAGTCAAGTTTTCCTCTCCCTTAACTGTCTGAATAATTTCTTTTATCTCCTCATCAGTGGCAGAGCTAGGCAAGCAAGCCACCCCACCTCGACAATGTCTATAAAATGCTTAAATAGTATTTGTCCCGGTCCATTAGAAAGGCTGAATGGCGAAGAATTGATTCTTTTGAATTGTGATTCTGGAGGAAAATCTTAGGATTGCATGGATGGCAAAATGAACCAACAGATCTATATTAGAGCAAATAAAACCAGATTGCTCTCTGGAAAGTCTAATATTAAAACAGAAGCTGACGTACTTTGGACACATAATGTGAAGACGTGCCTCACTGGAAAAACATTAATGCTGGGGAAGATCAAAGGCACTAAAAGAAGAGGACGGCAGAGGATGAGGTGGATCGATGGCATCACAAAAGTAATGTGTTCCAACCTGGAAGCTATACGGGAGAAAGTGCAAGACAGAGGGAAGTGGCGTGCTTTGGTTCATGGGGTCACGAAGAGTCAGAATCAACTAAACAAATAGAGAGAGAGAGAGAGAGAGAGAGAGAGAGAGAGAGAGAGAGAGAGTATTTGTGCATCACACCAAATGTGATTCACTTGTTATTTAAAGTAGTCACAACCAGCTGCACTTAAATTGGTTTTATTGACTAATTTCTGGAACTTTGCGCCCTTTTTCAGACATATATTTGTACCATTACCAACAAGTTTCTTCGGTAAAACTGCGGGGCTCACCTGCAGACGAGGACACTGCCCATCAGCTTTGATCCGTGACATCATCACAGCGCGGTAGTTTTGAGGTGCGTGCGTCTTTGTAGAAGGCTTGAGTGATTATGTGATGGTCGAGTTAAAGACGATAGTTTGTTTACAAACAAAACAGAGTAATATTTTGTGTTTAAAAGTGATCTGTAGCTTCCCTCTGATAGTTAGGTGTAGGTTAACTGAGAGATATTTTTTTCGTATGTGAGCGCCGAAGGTGCGTATTTTTGGGCAAAGACATGTGATTGATGGTACATGTTATCTATAATAACTACAGATTATTTGTATCTACAATACGGAAGTATTAAGCTATCCCGTATACTGGTTTTCCGACAACTTGATGACATCATGGGTCAAAGCAGACGGGTGGTATACCAGTCTACAGTTATCCCAATGGCAGAGTGTGTTGCCCGTGTTATTAGCATGGCACGTATGTAGGCAAGTTTGCTGTGAGCAACTATGGGAAAGCAATAATTGATCCTCGTAAAATGAAGATTTAGAATCACTAGATCACTGTTTTGTACAGATCATAAAGTAAATAAAATGTGCTATACCTGCTCTAGGATTGACTGCTGTGGTGTATACATAGATATTCTGTAGTGTTGCTAACATTTGCAGTGTGTGGGCAACAGACTCTAGAGTTGAGCCATTTCTTCTTGTATGAACTCAGAATATACATTTCTAAGGCCATCATGGGTAAACATTAGCACTCCATCCCATGTTCTGACTGAACATATAGGAAATACATGTCTGAAGAAAGTCATTACATGCCCCAAACAGGTCCATAAAAGCAATTTAACTATAACTGGTTGCTGCTACTTCAAAATCAAAATGCTCAATAGAAATAATGACTTATTACTGATGCAACACTGGCATGGAAATTTAAAACTGTACAGTAATTTAGTTCTTTAATACCTGGAGAATATCTGCATGAAGTGATAAACACCTGACTCTTCTGAATAAACTGTTAGAATGTTTTAAGTAACCAATAAGCAAACATCCTTTTGTGGATCATCTTTGACTCATTTTGACCATTTAGATTGCTGACAGACAGCAAGGCAATTTCAAGAAAATGAAGGTTCTGCTTATTCCGTAAAATTTTACGTACAGCCTCGGTGGCAAGAGTGTGCTAGTGATGGCAACACAATGTTCGCTTTAAGACGATAATTAACTTACAGATTGGGCATGGAGACATACAAGAACATGTCAACCGTAGAACATGAACAGCATGAATTAATCATTTCACGGTCACTTACGAATCAGTACTGAAGACATCACATCTAGACCTACGTCTGAGTAATTAACACTGATAGCACTTACCGTTCTACCGGTCAACTGATTGATTATACTGCTTTTACCAGCGTTGGGTGCACCGATAATAGCAACTTTCACTATTTTCGTTTCTTCGCACTTGTCCAGCGAAGAATCTTCTAAATTATTTGAAATTTGAAACGCTGTAGTCGAAGGCACAACATTTTCCGAAAACTGTCTCTTAAAACTTTCAGTTAACTTAAATAAAGTTTTTATGGCATGAGTTAGCCTTGAACATTTTACGTGTCCGCTAAACATTACTATAAATTTTGCCCACTACATAGATTTCCAAGTTATCACCATCGAAGCTAATGCAATCTCACTCGTTACTATTTCTTGAACACTGTCACAAACAAAATAAACAAATGCTTCTGCTACTCAACAATGTTTACAAACAAACCAAAGATATGCATTACATTGTTGTTGTTTGTTTGTGTCTTTGACTTCGGTTTCAAACCATTCAATTATTTCTTTGTTAAAATCAATGCCATATGATACTATTATTTCCTTCCTTTATTTTATATAGTCCTTTAATGCCCAAATTGGTTTAGTAATGACAATCATATCTTAACCTTTCCGTTACATATAAACTCGATTATGGCTTCGTAGACTTTTGTGTTGGATTCGTATAGTAAGGATTTGATTGCCATTGGTTGTAGCACTTTATTTTTGATGACAGATGATAAAAAAACCTTTCCTCGCTTCTTGATATTTTGGGCACTGAAAAAATAAATGGTTCGTATCTCCTCGCGAGATACCATCACAATCACAAGCCGGTGTTTGATTTATATTTAATCGGTATAAGTGTTCAGGGACTGAGCCATGATTAAATCTTATTGTACTTAATGTACTCGTTGCCTGTCGGGGTCCATTGACTATATCAAAGCATGGTCTTTTAGGTATTCGATCTTGTATATGAGCATAGTTGCGTCCTTTGTAGCGTGAGCTATGTGTCCATTCTTCTTGCCAAGAGTCAAATGCCCTGTTGCTAATTATATGTGCATATTCGGCGTAAGGAAGTTTTAGCTCTAGTTTTCTCCCATTACTTGTTGCCTGCTTTGCCAGCTGATCCAGTTTCTCGTTGCCTGGTATGCCACAATGTGCCTTCACCCACATGAATATGATCTTTTTGTGTCTTCTCAGACTTTCATGATACCATAGGCGGATTTGTAGCAGGTAATCATTCGTGGATTTCGAGAGTTTTATATTAGACATTGCTGCTAGTACACTCTTACAGTCCGATAAGATTACAAAGTGTGAGTAATTCTTATTTATAGTGTACTGTATCGCCTTTGAACTGCATATGTCTCAGCCAAGTAAATCGAAGCATTCTCTGGTATTTAAATTTTTGCTCCATTTGTAGTTGTGGACTGCAAATGGCACATCCAGTGCCATTTCCGTCAGCTGATTTTGATCCATTTGTGTATATGTGAATTATCTTGTTTCCTGATACCTGCAGTTGTCTTTGCATGGCTGAGATCGTCTCCAAAAACTGAGTCTTTCCCTCTATTATTTGGAATGGGATGTGGTCCCTGAGCACGAAAGAGTCATATTTATATATAGGCCTCTGTATGTTCGGTAAAATATCTCTGCTGATATTTGCAATGTCATTGTAAGTTGTAACTATATCATACAGCTTTTTGCCCCAATTTCCAGTGGATGAATGGAACAACGTACTATTTCATGTATTGGGTGTTGTGAACATGACATCTTCTCTATAATGAATCTCTCCATGAGCATCTTCCTCCTTACATGAAGGGGCATCTCACGAGCTTCCACCAGTAGTGCATTTGTTGGAGTGGATTTCATTGCACCTAGGCAAGTGCGAATACATCGGTACTGGAATCGGTCTAGCTTCTCTAACTGCTTGTTTGTTGCATAGTTATAGAACATGCTGCCATAGTCTAGTGTGGATCGGATGAGGGCACGATACAAGAGCAGCATCACCGAGGGATGTGCACCCCACCATGTCCTGGTGAGGGATCTAACAGATCGCCACTCATAACCTTACTTTCAACATCGCGTATTGAGATGGGCGAAATGACGTGACAGACACTGACGGACAGTGTGAATACAACTTGACGTGACGGTGCCGTGACGTGACGCTGACATGACGGACAGTGTGAATTGGCCTTCAATGTTATTGATAGCCAAATAAAACTTTACTGTGTATGTTTTTGGCCAACTTACTGGGGACTGAAACATTTCAAAACATTGACATCTATTTTCAAGCTAAAAAATAAGTATATGAATACATCAAACAACACTTATAAGAGCATAAATAGCGCCTGTTTACTTTATCCATTACAATTTGCCCGTTGACATTGTTAATACCGTCGTAAAAAACTGAATTTTTGTCTTTCGTTAGAACTGACTTTTTCATTTAAAATGTTATTTAACGAGAAATGCGTAATCAGATTACATTCTTATTCTAATAAACAGTTTGCTTCAGTTTTTTTCTGTTACAATGTTTTTGGTTTCAGATATCCGACCTCGATTTTAGGGGGACACTCAGTTGACAAAAACATTTAAGTCGTCATGAATCATTTGAAATTTAGCCCTAAAACGAAGTATAACAACAAAATAAAGGCGAATAAGACTTATTTGCATATAAACAGTGCAATCATCGACTGCAACATTTAATTTGCGTGACGATAATAGGTTAACTTCTGTGTTAGCAGACGACCGTTCCGACAAAACGTTCTTCTCGAGAAAGCTTGACGTGACGTTGACGTGACGTGACGGTCAGTGATGGATGGTGTGAACGCCGCCATTAGAAATACATTGCCGAATGTTCTGACGGATGGTGACATGACGTGACGTGACGGACAATGTAAATTGGCCTTTACTGTATTAATATGTGCTATCCAAAACAGTTTACTGTCCAAAGTCATTCCTAGAAATCGAACACTCGCCTTTACTGGTATTCTGTTGTCATCCATATGTATTAAACAATCCCTCAGTACTTTAATCTTTCTAGTGAATATAACTATTGAAGATTTCTCTGGTGCAATCGTGAGTCCATTTCCACAAAGCCACTGATTTAAGTTTTTTATAGACGAAGTAAGCTTATTTATTGCCTCTTGTAATATTTTGTGAGAGGTGAACACACATATGTCGTCTGCAAACTGAATAATATTAACTGCTTGAATTAATCTATGTCGAATGTATAAATTGCATAAAGCAGTGGGCTGAGTACTGATCCTTGTGGTACTTCATTGTCCACTAACTGGGGACCCTCAAGTTCATGATTCACTCTAATATACAAAATTCTTTCACTTATTAATGTCGATATTGCTTCCACAAATTGAGGTGGTGCTCCTAATTGTATCAATTTATCCAATAATATGCTGATCTGTACGCTATCATAGGCTTTTGTTGTACTGAGTATATCAATATAGATAAGTTGTCCATGCAATTTCTACCTCTGCTAAATCCAAATTTGGGAACCAGATAGTAAGGACGAGAATTCTAACCACCACTCCAATCGCCTTTTTATTAGTTTTTCCATCATTTTAGCAATACAAGATGACATTATGATCAGTCCGTAAGATGTGGCTTCCCATGGGTCTTTCCCTTTTTTGTGTATAGGAACTATGATCTGTGTCTTCCATTCTTGGACCAAATCGTAATGCATCCAGATTTCGTTATAAATTCGGAGGAGTAGATCTAGAGCATTTCTAGGCATATTTTGTATCATAGGATAAGTAATCTGGTCCATTCCTGGAGTTGTATTTGTACTTTCTTTGATGACAGATATCAGCTCCTCGATATTGAACGGAGTATTGAGTATATGCTGTTCTCCTGAAGTCCAATTTCGCTTCCTAGGTGGCTTGTTGCTTACACTTGGTGGAGCGATAAGGTCGCAGAATTCTTCTACCCAATCAAATGTCTGTATATGGTTGGGTGCAGGCGCTACATTCCTGAACCTGTTAACTTTGTGCCGTATCTCTGACAAGTTGGTGTTCTTACTTAGCCTGTTACAATAATTTATCCAGCTGTTCTTTTTGGCTGATTTTAATATTTTCTTTGTTTCGGCTGCTGCTTGTTTATATTTCAAAAAGCTCTCCATGTTAGGTTGTTTGATATAATCATTTAGGGCTTTTCTTCTGTCTTGTATTGCTCTATCATATTCTTCATTCCACCATGGATTGCCCAATCTTCTTACTTTTGTTATTACCGTTCTTTTTGGGATAGCTTCATCTGTCACATGATATATACTATTTTGAAGCTGTGTATAAACTCTGTGTGGATGATGGTTGATTTCTATTGAGTCTACCACCGCTTCCAAAATTTGTCTATATTTAATCCAGTCCGCTTTGTTCATGTTCCAGCTTGAATTATTAGAGAAATACATTTGTTTATTTTTTCCACATTTTTGTTCATAGTTATAGGGAAATGATTTGATCCCATGGTATCTTGTATAACAGACCATGTCACAATTTGGGTCATACATGGGGAGGCTAATGTTAGATCCACTGCAGATGGCCTCATCCAAGGTCCTTGGTTTAGGGATGCATCGTTGTAAATTATGATATTGTGGTCATCTATACATGACATTATGTATTCTCCTTCCTTATCGTTCACCTGACATCCCCATGCTGTGTGGTGTGCATTGAAATTACCGCAGATTAGGAATGGTTTTGCTATGTTTTCTAGTAATGTATTCATGTGGTGTTCTAAATTTCGACATTTTAGCGGTCGGTATACGGATGCAATTGAAAATCTGTAATTGTTAGTATATATTTCTGCTGCTATTGCTTGAAAATCCAGGTTGGGTAGTGGGATTGCAATTTGCTTGTAGACAAGTTTTGTATTAATCAATATGCCATCCTCCCTATCTGATCTTATTACATGGTATCCTAGGCATTTAAACGTCATATTTGGTTTAAACCAAGTCTCACTGACTACAGCTATACCATATTCTTTGGAATAAAGTTCATGTATGAATGACTCTCTATTGGCGTATAATGATCTTGCATTCCACTGAAGAATTTTTATGTACATTATTTTGTTAGGGAGTGTAAAGGTTACTTTTGAGCTGTGTCTGTCTTGCTGTATATTTATTGTTTGGATACTATATGGTCAATCATATTGTATATATCTGTCTGGACCAAATTGTTCTTGTTTGACGAGGTAAGCTGTGTTATTAGGTTTGTAAAAGCAGTCACCAACTCCTCAATCAAAATTTTCTTCTTGTCTACCCCTTCTGATGGAATTTACTGTTGAGGCTCAGGTGTCTGTGGTCATGGTGCATACGAGTTCTCCTTAATGGGAGATATGGGTAAATTTATATTAGCAAGGAGATGATTAGGAATAGGTGCATTCTTTATTGTTGTAGGTCTACTATGATATACTGTTTAGTGAAACTATGTTGAGAGCATTTTGGGAGTGTAGAATCCTTCTCCCAATCCACTTTACTTTCACTAAACTTCCCCGCCACTGCTGCATAGGACCTTCTGTTCACGTATTCCTCAGCTTCCTTAAATGATATATTGTGTGTTGCTGATGCTGATTTTATCTCCTTTTGTTTGAGGTACAAAGGGCAAGATTCATCTCTAGCTGTATGGTTCCCCTTCAGTGTACACAGCATATTGTTTGGCTTGTGCACTGTGTGTCCTCATGATTCCCTCCAAATTTATTGCATCTAGATTGTGATTGACTTTGGTTGCTAAGATGACCATATCTGAGACGTCGAAAGCACTGTCTCACAAGAGGTATGTATGGCCTAACACTGCATCTCATACCATAAATTGTCACAAATTCTGGTAAGTATTGTGATGCAAATGTGATTACACATGTTTGTCGCAGTATATTTCTCTCTACACCTTGGTTGAGTATTTTCTTTGTCATTCTTTGAACGTGGCTTACCGGTATTGTAGACTGAATAGCTTCTCTCAGTTCTAGCTCTGTCAATTCTATATCAACATTTCTAATGACTTCCTGAAGGTGTGTTCGGTGATTAGGTATATATGCTACCATTTGCTTTGGTTTTAGTGGGTTGTCGTTCACAAACTTATTTGCAGCTGCCCTAGTTGAAAAGTCAATTTTAATTCTGTTTTTCCCTACCACTTTGAGATTCAGTATTTCATGTTTGTAGTTGCAGTCTGTAGTAAAAAGTGACTTTCCCAATGCCATTGGATGATATTTGCCCACATTACCTGTGAGACCCTCAACGAATACATAAAATGGGCCGACAGCGTCACTTTGGTAACTATTTCCTTTGTTTTGTTCATATATTGACTTCACATTTACTACTGAAGCACTGTCCCACTGTGTATTACAGGTATCTTGTAAATGTTAGTTGATATTTGAATTACCAGCAGTTGGTGTCTTTGGATTTTCCAAGTGGTGAGGGAGTTTTGTCCTTTCAATTGTAATGTACTTGTCACACCTACCTGAGTCATATGTTGTTGAACTCATTACCTCATTTACAATTCTTTGTTGATGTTGCTGGGAGTTAATTGCTCGTCACTTTTCCTGTTCTCCTTCAGTCTCTTCCAGTGCACGTTTTACTGTAGAATTCGTCGCTGGATCAATCTCCATGCCCATGTTCAATAGAACTTCTCCACTTAGTAGTTCACAGGCATACAGATCCGAATCGGGTGAGAGGCCTCCTCCCTCCCCGAACGGGTCGCTATCCATATTTGTTGTGTCCCAGGCTCTTTCGATTATATAAAGTTTTGATCCTGCCTTATATATTTGATTCCTACCACTTATAGATTCATCTACGCGCTTTTCCTTTATTTATTGACAAAAGAAAAAAAAATACTCGAGCTCTACTAACTAATATTTTCACAATACACAAGCCAAAGATCACTACCTATGCATTACATCTCTGCTCTTTATGATAGTGTGTCTCGAGACAGTACACCACAGGGCTCCGAAGATCTTTCTGAACGGAAATCGGTGTCATGTGTCCATACACCCTCCGGCTCCACAGTAAACAAAGAATGTGGTTAAGTATTCGACAAGTTTGTCAGCCGAAGTATCGTTGGAAGAAGTCAACATGATCCAGCTGCAAGCCCGAAATATGATGGATCATTTGTGACCTCCTTGCATGCCATTTTAATGTGTACAAATATAACCACATCATTATTTTGACACTTACGAAACATGTGTACATAAAAGATTGCGAAACGTAACACAAAGCAGCGCTCAGCTCAGCCACTGTCCACCTGCCACTGTACTGCAGTGACATCATGGGAGGGGTGAAGTAGGGAGGCGACATGCGCTACAACAAAGGCATGAGTCAGCCCTTGTACCTAGCCCTGTGTGACGAGTGCTGACAGCCTGTGGCGGCGAGCGGTGTGTTCAAATAAATATGCCTTAGCGTTCTGTAAGTGTACTACGATACTAGGTAGACGTTTCTCGCTTATGTAAGCTAAAAATGTAGTTGTTAAATGAGAATCCTTGATAATAAAAACTGGTAAATGTGTATCTCTCTCAGAAGTGGGGATGTGAATTTACCGAATTGGCGCCATGCAAGGACTGTCTCTGCAGATGTGTGGTTTCTTTTGTCTGCATTTGGCTGTCATCGTCTTTACTTTAGTGAGGCTCTGAAGCTCTTGAGCGCTGCCTATGTTCCCGATAAGTGGTGCTGCAGGTGTGTGGCTTCCAAAGATTCCTACCCTGTGGCGGGGGTCTGGTATGTGTCAGTGCTCATTCACAACGTTTACATGCAACACATCTTCCGGAAGACGAAAACCTATTTTCGTAAACCGTTTTTCGCTACCGTGTTTACATGTCACGCCCTGAATCTGATTTCCTATCCCACTTGATATGGCGGCTGAAAAACAGCTGAATCAGTGCCTGATTTAGTCAACACAATCGCAATTTTTTCTTTACTTTAATTACCAGTTTCATTCTCACTCTAATATTTATACTTTTATTTCATGGTAGAAAAATGTCATTCTGCCCATATGTGTCGAAATTCTTAACAAGAAAATACAATCTGACAAGCCAAGAACGCTTCAAAAACGGTTGCGTTTACATGGAAACGAAAATCGATTGTGGAACTGGATAACCGCTTTACACAAGTGGAATTCCAGAATCGATTTCAGAGTGTTTACATGACCAACCAAATGCGGATTTGGGGAATCGGTTTACGAAATCCGGTTTTGGGAGCACATATAAACGGGGTGATTGAGTCGGCGACGTGACTGAACGTGTGGGGCTGGACTGTGCTCTTGGCATGTGCCGCCTCAGGTAAGGGCGACGAGTGGGGCTGCTGTCTAAGAGGGGAGTCGGAGGGTGTATGTTTATTCAACGCGACTTTAATGTCATCAGTACAATGATCATGACTTCGGATTCCTGTTCTAGACTATACCTCTGATGCATATCGTGTGGCTTTGTGTGTGGATCTCTGTGATAGCATACAATATCTCACAGTTGGCTCTAGAATCAGACCAGTGGCTTAGCTATCACAGGGCTAGGCGGGGCAGTGCCCCGGGGCCCCCGAGCTCAAGGGGCCCCTCAGCCTACATGAGCGACAATTGAAGAAAGTTACCGTAGACCCTTGAACACTTTCATGTCCCCCAATTACTCTGGATAATCGAAGTTCTACTGTATATAATAATTTAGTTGGATGAAGGTTTTCCGACTTTGAACTTTTTGAACCCTGACTAACAAACCTCAAACGCACGAAGTGAAATCCAAAAATTATTGGTACCCCAGAATATAAACATAACAAGGTCCTTTGCTTGTCCGCTATGACATGGACACTAAAATCATCAGCGTATTGTCGGTTGAAGTCCCAGTTGCCGTGCCTGCGAATCTTTGCGAAATAACAATGAATGGTGCTGAATTACTAGCACAGTGTTTGACAGTAGACAGTGTGACCACATTTGAATATGAAGTCTCTACAATGTATTATTATAGAACAGTATTATTATGGTAACTCAACAGTTTGTGTAGTGATTTCCCCAAGGGTGTGCTCCATAATTATAGATCCCAATGAAGTGCTGTAACCAAATGCACTCTGAAATTCGTGCGAGAAGAAGATAAAATATGGTTAATTTGTCACAATAGTAAATTGTGCATTCAAGACATTACCCTGTACCCCACTGCCACTATAATAAGCGAAGATGTCAACTTAGTTATCTTACTTATTACTTTTTCCTGGCCAGACATTAATATATACTTCATGAAGCCTGGTAGGGGCACGGCTCAAACAAAAGTAGTCCATCAAACAAAATCCGGCAACTTTCTTTTCTGAAACCATCCTACACGAATATTTCCCCTATTCTCCTTCTGTGATTGGGCTATCAACAAAATTAAGCTGATCGTTACGGAGCGATGACCTAACAGCGAGGAGTTTAGCGACAGTGAGATGTCAGTACTGACAACAGTCTGCCCGCTGTCTGTGCAGACTTCACTGTTACCGGTTTGCTTCGCAGCAGGGAGGCGTGTTTTCATGGTTAAGTAATACTTCTTCATTGTTTATTTTTTACTAGCTTATGCCTACGACTTCATTCACCTAGTATGGAGCAACTTCGGAAAATTTCCCAAGAGGTCGTTTATCTTCCGTCCTCCCCAAGTCCAAATCTATCTCTCTGCAAAATTTCATTCAAATCCGCCCAGTAACTTTTGCATGGAAACATAACAAACAAACATTCACAATTATATTAGAGAGTATGATTAAATATTATCTGCTGCCTGGCACATAATATTTACTTAGTAGTCTTTAGGTTTGCCTTATTATGTCTTCTAGTCATCAGTCCCTAAACTTACAAACTGCTTATGAACTAGCTAATCCTAAGGACGGCACAAATATCCATGCCCAAGGGGGAGTTCGAGCCCCCGACCGTAGTGGCCGTGCGGACCGTGACTGGAGCGCCTCAGTCCCTTCGGCCACCACGGCCGGCTATTACGTCTTCCACTGGGCGGTAAGGAGCTGATGATGAAGTAGTTTTGCATCTGTACAGTATTAGTGTAAAGAGGGCCCCAATGTCATCTTTGCCCCGGGGCCCTTGGTGACATAGCTACGCCACTGAATCAAACTGACTGAGATTCACGTCAATTTCATAGTGGAGGAGGGGAGGGGACCACGTAATCTTAGTGTGGTGAGGACAACACGTGATCTGGTAGTCAGTTCAAGTTCAGAGGTCCAGGAGAACGTTTGCACGGTTCCATTACAAACAAAATTTAATACAGTAAAATAAAATACCCTGAAACCCATTCTGATGGTTGGAGGGCGATTGGTGTGGGGGGCGGGGGCAGGACAAGGATCTATAACGTTTGTGTAAATGTAATTAGAAGATTTTCGAGAGAAAAAATTGCATACATTCATATTATACTAACTACGATTTGATATGCAAATAAAATACTGCAGGACGGGTGGGACGCAAGTACTTCGCATTGACATACTAGGCAGACGCCTCTCGCGGCGCGGTTTTCTCTCCTAACCCGCAGCGGCGCAGGCGGCGAACGGCGACAATTCTTTCGCGTATGTCAGCTATCGCTCGATCATAGGGGGGTGGGGAGGCTGAATGGGCTGGGGGTGGCATCCAGGCAAGTCTGGATCTGCTGGGGGCGGCAACCAAGCAGGTCTCAACCTGTCGGAGGAGCAGGCCCGCAACCGACGCCATCTTGAATTTTGGGTTCCAGAAGGATGTATAGGAATTTTCAAGGCTTTAGGGTTAGGGTTACCATGTGTTCGTCATCAAAAAAGAGGACAATTCTTATAAAAAAAGAGGACACTTTATTGTTAACATACTGTAATTTACAACTTCATTAATGAACCACGCAAAACTATTACAAACTAAATTAGTAACCTTTGTGGTAATTGTAAAACAAAATATTACGAACCTTGACAGTTTATTCATCATCACTAGAGACAATTGTCTCAGTCTTGACTTTTTCACTTTTGAACCAACTATATTTGCGATCTAGTATTAAACCTTACTATACTTATACGACTTACCTTTGTTTGCAACGAATATGTACGTTCCAGTAGGGCAAATCAAAACATTCCAATTCCTGTTCGTTTCTTCCTCCCTTGAATGATTTGTATTTCTCCAAGAGCACATCTTTCAACACTGACTTTCTTTTCGGTATTTTGTATTTGTATTTAAGTTCGTAATTTATTTTGAAGCAAACACCTACCTACGATCTCGAACACACAATACAGATTTAACCTAAATCACAAAGTATATCAAAAGCAATGCCAAAGAAAAAATTGCAGAACACAGAATGATAGACAAATTGGGTTCCTTCGCACAGAAGTTTCGAATCGTTTGCAACTGTTAGACCCATGAAATTGTGAACGGCAATTTCTCTCTGAGTATGAGCGTGATAGTTGCGAACTGTTTGGACTTTCAGTGCGAACGAATCCGTTGTCGCCAATGACACAAAAATAAATTTTCTTTCTCGGAACCAAAAAAACAGTGGACTTTTGTAGAATATTAATAATTTCGGACGGACACATTTTCTTGCCTCAAAAAGACTGTGTCCAGAAAAAAGAGAACGTATGGTACCCCTAGTTATGCTGTTCTAACGTGAAATTCTTAGAAGCCGGTGTATCTTGCATTGTAGCAGATCTGTGTCCTTAACTGGCTGCCTCACAGCTACTATTCTGCGACAATTGACACGCCAGTTATTTCAATTGTACTAAAGTAGCTTTACCCGAGAGCAGCGGCGGCGTAGAGAAGAGAGAATTCTAGAGAAAAAATTTCATTGTTTGAAAAACGGTTAAATTATCTAGATTTAGTGATTGTGACACTTCGGAGTGTTGTATTTACGCCTTTTCAGACTGAAACAGTTGCATAACGCAAAAAAGAGGACATTTCCCCAGTTTCCTAAAAACCCGGCCGGATCATTTTTAGGGTCCAAAAAAGAGGACATGTCCGGATAAAAGAGGACGTCTGGTAACTCTATTTAGGGTTATTAGGGTGTACAAAAACAAGTGGTTCGGGTCAGAAGACTCTAACAATAACGTTCTGGTTATGATTTTAGATGGTTCTTCATATAGAATGATCATGCAGAAAGCATATTTCGATAACATTTGTGTGTCTTACTAGGTGTGGTTCGTTTTGTCCTAAAAAGGGTTAGATGTGGGTGCGCTGTGTTGTAATCCTATGGTTTTGATGTGAATATCACCGATCTGTGGATCGCTTTGTCCTAAAAAGGGTTAGAGCTGAATGTAATGTGTTGTAAGCTATTGTAGCATAGCATCTTTTTCGCGCTGTAGGAATCGAGTTATACGCATCCTAGGTTTCTTCCCTCCGTGGAAAGAGCCTTTTACTCTTCTGTAGTCTATATATAGACCACACTTATGAGGGGTTTCTGTAGATCATAAGATCTGTAGGAGGGATCAAGAGTGCTGAGGAGCACTCCAACGTTGATGTGATTATCTAAAATTTGTAATAGTTTGCATCTGCAACCACTATTTGCTGTACAGACTTATAGCTTTTCGTGTAGAACGTTTCAGTTTTACAGGACTATGAATCTAGGAGAAAATACCACAAGACAGGTTACTTGTCAGAAGAACAATGCTTCGATCGGTAGAGCATCTGTTAGTTGATCAGTTACTGGAGATGTATTTCTGTGCTGTTCTAGTCTACAGCTAAGCAAGCGTTGGTTTAAATCGATTTTGTGCGATATGTAAGAGTGTGGACTGGAGTTTGACTTTACATTGCAAATGTTCAAATGTTAGTAAATCTATCGGACCAAACTGCGTGGTCATCAGTCCGTAGCTTACAAACTATTTAAAATAAGGTAAACTAACCTAAGGACAACACACACACACACACCCATGCCCTAGGGAGGACTCGAACCTCCGACGGCGAGTAACCGCGCGCTCCGCAGCGAGGCGCCTTAGACCGCTCAGCTACTCCACCGCGGCCTTTACATTGCAATTTAGTACTCATCCAACTGTTTGTGTGTGTGTGTGGGGGGGGGAGGTTTGTGTATAAAATAAGTTATCGCTAACTATATTTTCATCATGCAAGTTATAACGGCTGCTGTAGTCAACTCATACGGTAAATACTTCGTTTGTGTCAACTGCGAGGAAATGATCCATAGAAGTGTTGCAGTATTGTTGGTAATACGATTGTTTGCGGATGTCTCTTTATGACCTGTAGAGGTTAGTTAGAGATAGTCTTTATTGTGTTGGTGATGCATTAAAAGGGATGGTATAGCTGTCATAAATAGTTCGTTTTTTTTATTCTCATGGCAGTTAATAGAAGCTATGTAATTCTATCTTCGTAAAATTAGCTCTTGTGTATTCGTAATCTGGTGTGGACGATGTATCCTGGCTTGTGCGAAATACTGATTTCGATCTGTTTAGTCGTACGGTTCATTGCAACACGCCGGTGTTCTACATTTGTAGAATGCATATTGATACTTAGTAGTATGGATATGTGTTAGGGTTGTGGTGTATTTATCTCGTCTTACTAATGGTGTTTACTAATGAACGCCTCTCAGTAGCGTAGCGGAGAAGCTTGTGGTGATAAATTATTGTTCTTCGGTCGAGAGGCATCGATTTCAATAACCCTTACTTGATATAAAGCTGGTTAGTTACCTTCTTTGGGAGGCACCTTTAATCATTTGTTTAGTCTCTAAAGGATTACTCTTGGCATTTGATAAAAAATTTCGGGTGTTGTATTAGTTCGAAATGGTGTAGACTATTTTGCGTTTTTGGTTTTAAGGATTAGATAAGAAAAAGAGCCTGGTGTTGATCTGGATCATTCCTTGTTAGATGTGCTATATGTGTCAATCATTTTTACCATTTAATTGGGTGTGTTACAGTGTTACAGATGTTTATCGAGAGTATTGATTTATTAGAAGGGGGAATATGATGACTGTTTGTGCTCAAGTGATTGTTAAAAGAACGAGGTATGTGGTGTAGTGACTGATAGAAAACGTTTCTGAAATACTGTCTGTTGAAGTATTCAATGCAAAAAAAGCATGATCAATCGGTTAGATGTTCGGGAGGGATCCACCAACAACGCAGAGATATCGAGATTGTCGCACGCCAGTTGGTTTATAACTTTAGTAAAAAAGAGATGGGATAGCTAGATCCGTTTATTGTTGATTAATGTTGCTTGCAGTTGTAGTTCGGTCGCTGGGTTGCAATGATTGTTGCTACAAGCACTTACAAAGAGTGTCGCAGGCTAATCGGTATAGAATTTAAGTAAAAAGTGTTTAAAATACTCTAAAATACGCTATGCAGTGTCTGTTTCTAGTTGTGGATGATGTCTTGCAATAGAGCTCTACAGAAGTCGATTTAGGGTTATGTTCATGTGGCTGTAAAAACTTTGCCCTTGTACCAGAGTTAGACTGTGCTTGTACCATATCTGAAATTTCGTTGAAGTATTGTCTGTTTGATCTTGTGTTAGTGGTGTTTACTTTACTTTAGTAAAAAAGAGATGGGATAGCTAGATCCGTTTATTGTTGATTAATGTTGCTTGCAGTTGTAGTTCGGTCGCTGGGTTGCAATGATTGTTGCTACAAGCACTTACAAAGAGTGTCGCAGGCTAATCGGTATAGAATTTAAGTAAAAAGTGTTTAAAATACTCTAAAATACGCTATGCAGTGTCTGTTTCTAGTTGTGGATGATGTCTTGCAATAGAGCTCTACAGAAGTCGATTTAGGGTTATGTTCATGTGGCTGTAAAAACTTTGCCCTTGTACCACAGTTAGACTGTGCTTGTACCATATCTGAAATTTCGTTGAAGTATTGTCTGTTTGATCTTGTGTTAGTGGTGTTTACTTTACGACTGGTGTCATTTATGTAACGTAGATGCTTACGGTGGTAAAATATTTCTGACATTTTAATTTATACCCGTGTAGTACATTCGAAAAGTTCGTCATTGTAAGCCGTGGAGATAAGGAGAGGTTACCATTTCTCCTTCCTGGAGGCAGCTTTGTGACATCACGTGGAATGCTGGAGCGAAATTGGCAACAGAACATCTCGAGGAAATATGCAAATCCTATATCTATACCCTATAAAGTGGAAATAACCGATGTTAAAGTAGATGTTGTAATGGAGGAGGTCCCATCTATACAACAACAGTTGACTTCTATCTCCTGGATTTGGGCATCCCACTAGATTTCGCAGGGGTTTTTTAACAAATGGAAATGTGCGAGTACCTAGTATCCACCCATGAATTTCGCCTGGAAGGATCTGTATATGGATCAACATTGTGATTGTGGACAATGATAAGACAGTTGAAATGGATTTCTAACATGGCTGACGTCGAATTGGCGAGTAAAATCTATAATAAATTTATTTGTCAGATCAGGAATTGTAGTGTCAATAAAATTACGCCGCAGCGGAACGGTCGAGCGCATTGAGGCGCTATGCTACGATGCGCAAGGCTGTTCCCCGTCGGCGGTGCGAATCCCCCCTCGGGCATGGATGTTTGTGCCGTCTTTAGTATAAGCTAGTTCATAAATAGTTTGTAAGTTTACGGACTTAAACTTGGCTGAAGGTATTATAAAAACTTGTTGCCTGTTGCACAGCTTTGTGCGGAGGCATGATGGCTAGCAGTTCGAAGAAACTTTAATGTGTTCTCTGGAATCCATGGAAAACGTAAGACCAAGCGGTAGTAACCATGATTGTATCAGAGATACGTTTTGCAATTACTTCTGCTCTGAGGAGGGATCAGTTCCTTGCAAAAATACATACATTGTCGACAAATAATGAAATAGGTATATAATCTGTTGACAGTTATTTGTATCGTGATACATAGTGCACAAATAAAGTGCCCGTAATTTTATGCGTGTATGATAAGAATGCGAGTAAGCTCACGGATAGTTGGTCAATTATTATTGGAATTACGCCATAAATCACGTTAGGTGTATTTTTGCAATATGTATTACGAAGAAAGTAACTGTAAACAGATTATTCCTGGCAACGGGGTGCCTTGCAATGTGATATTGAGAAGAGATCTCCACTCTCGTATTTCTACGGATTTAGGGATAGCTCTACATGACGTATGGTGTTCACTTCAAAATTACTTCAGACGTTAGTCGAGTGCACGCTTCCCAATGCTTTACTTCACATGAAGACACCGAAAGGTATTCCAAACATAAGAATACTACTCTCAGATACATCGAAAAACATATCGACTGAAACTTAGCCCTTGCCAAACGGACCGGAGTCTACGATTTGGTCGTCTGCCAGATTCACAATTCTTCTCTCTCTCTCTCTCTCTTTCTTCTTCTTTCTCGGGTAGGTAGGCTAGATCGTTTCTTGTTGACGTGGTAACATGCTTCTTGCATGTTCATCGCCGCCAGAAAATTGACAGCCATTCTCTTACCCAGTACTGCGCCAATACTGACCACTCGAAGGGCGACAGTACTCGCCCTGCTACTTACGTTTAAGGGCATCCAAGCTACAGCTTTAAAACACAGGAACTTTAATATATAACATTGAAAATTCGATTGTCCCATGAGAGTGTTTTGCAAAAAGCACACACACACACACAAAAAGAAAGTTCTAATGTTTGTAAATCTATCGGACCAAACTGCGTGGCCATCAGTCCGTTGCTTACAAACTACTTAAACTAAGGTAAACTAACCTAAGGACAACACACACACACACACCCATGCCCCCGGGAGGACTCGAACCTCCGACGGCGAGCAACAGCGCGCTCCGCAGCGAGACGCGTTAGACCGTGTTGTTCATGGTTGTTCGTTGAATGGTTGGCTCAGCTTTTTTACTGAAGAGGGCACGCTGAGTCATGGCGCCCGGCACCGCTCGGCTACTCCACCGCGGCAAAGCCCAAACCAAAACACGTGGCTCTCTATGTTTCGTATAGATCGTCCATGAAATATTTGATCAAAATCGGTAATCCACATGTCAGACCCCACCTTGTTAGCTCTTTTTTCAGTTACTTTTTTTTCATTTTTTGTGTCATGTATCCGATAGAAGTATTAATAGTTTTTCTTTTTCTATGGTATGGTTTTGCATCTCGTTCTCAGCTATATTTTTAGGACCTGATAATTATCGTGGGATGGATAAAGAGAAAACAAGTAACCGTCTATGACTGCAGAAAGCTATGAGCTCCACAGATTCCAATGCTCAACACGTGTTTGAGCCGTGCTTTCCTTGAATGGGAGACCATATTGACGTTCGTGTAACGCCACGTTCTGTTCTTATTGCTAAATGTACTTAGAGCTTGGACTTGACCTTCTCCTGTTATTCTTTCTACTGAGATTGTGAAATTAAGATAAGTCTCGTCAGCGATGTCGCGCGTGGAACAGATTGCATTACTGAACTGCGAGAAACGCTGGTAACTGTGTTAACAGTCCTTTCTTGTTCGGATGTACTTTATATATGCAGTTACTTTAAATTTAGTCGCCAACTCTTCCTCCCATATGATTGCTATTCAATTCGTTTTATTTCTTAAATTTTATCATGACGGAATACTTAATTTATTGTACAGTATTACCCTGAAAAACATTGCACAACATGTCAAATGATTTGTTAAACTTGAAATTGTATTTTTGTTCAAATGTTTGTAAGCCTAGATTTAAAACTACTTAACCTATCTTATACTAAGGACAAAACACACACACACACACACACACACACACACACACACACACACACACATGCCCAAGGGAGGATCGAACCTCCGGCGGGATAGGGCGACCAGCCCTTTGCATGACGCCTTAGACCACGCGGCCATTCCGCGCATTTTTTCTCTCTTTTTAATTCATATTTGCGCCACCACAGCATTGGAATTTTGTCGTTTTTAATTGGTCAAATGTGTTTACTTATAAAAAAAATACTCATTTACACGTATGAAGTACATTTCAGCCGCGGTGAAATGGCCAAACGCTCGAATACGCCTTGCCGCGCAGCGCACAGTTGCTCTCCGTCTGCGAATCGAATCCTCCATCGGGCATGTGTGGAGTGGCCGAGCGCTTCAAGGCGCCTTGCTGAGGATCGCGCCGCTGGTCGCCGACGGAGTTTCGAGTCTTCCCTGTGGCATGGGTTTGTTTGTTGTCCTTAGGTTAGATAGTTTTAGTAGTTTGTAAGGTTAGGGAATGATGACCAGGCTGGCCGCAGTGGCCGAGCGGTCTGCAGCGCGCCAGTCACTGTCTGTACGCCCGCTGCGGTCCCCCCTCGGGCATGGGTGTTTGTGCCGTCTTTAGTATAAGCTAGTTCATAAGTAGTTGTAAGTTTAGAGACTGATGACACCGTAGTTAAGTCCCATAAGCTCTACAAACATTTGAAACTGATGACCAACGTAGTTAAGTACCTTAGATTTACAAAATTTGAACTTTTTTCTTGATAACAAAAGTAATTAAGTCCCATAGATTTACAAACATTTGAACATTTTATTTGAAGCACTTTTCAAACGGTTCTTTGAGTGTGAGCAACTATACACGCTACCGATTGCGTAACTTTTGAAACGCGACTTCTCCCGGATTAATAATGGCATATGTCTTAGCCTTAAAATTAAACTGTTGGCCATTAAAAATACTACACCGTGAAGGAGCAGATATATCACATTTAATCTGGAGTTAATATCTTGTACAGAGACAAGGACAGCCAAAGGGAAAGGAGGGGGGGGGGGGGTCTTGGGGGTCCGGACCCCTCCTATCATCTATCGTGCTAAGGACAACACACACACACACACACACACACACATACCCATGCTCGATGGTGGACTCGAACCTCCGAAGAGAAGAAATGAAATAAGACACGACCTAGCTACCGTGTAGAGAAACTGAATGATATCATTAACAGTCATACGCCGAAAAAGGGATACGCACTATCGCCAGTCAACAAAGCCATCTATAGATTTTAATTATCGATAACACCATCGACTACTGCCCAGTCCTCCATTAGCCGTTGTCCATTGTTGGTCTTACTCCATTATTGCTATGTTAAGCACTACAGTGGAATGCTGCCGCTGCCGTTTATTTCTTTTGTGCTGGTAAGATAAGTTTACAAGTATGAGTAAGTTTCATAATAAGAAAAAAATAGAAAAACCGATTTTCATTTGTGCACTAGCGTTATGGTAAGTTAAAATACGTACTACTATAATAGCTTATTTATCTATTTACAGTAGTTGAGTCGTTATTTGGAGTGACGATATTTCAGTATATCATAAGGCACCTCACTCACTATGTGTAATACTTTTTAAAGTTAGGTTTAAGAGTAATATTTTATCTAAAGGATGGATACGTTGCAATGCCAACAAGAGTAAAAGAACCAATAATCATGGAAATAAAATTGTAGACTTACGCTTCCGTAACCGCCTTTACCGGCTATAAACGCTGCTACACTAGGGTGACCAGATTTTCAGTATCGAAATATGGGACACATATAGGTACCGAAGATTGTGAAAACGAATGCTGCGCCCTCAACTAGACAATTATCCCTTATCTAGTATATAAAAATGAATGTTTCTGTGTTCGTATTTTTTGCGCCGCCGTAGCGTTCAACCGATTGTGATGAAACTTTTCTAAGATATCATTTGCCCTTTCGCGCTGGTCATGAGCACCATTAAATGACTGTACGACAAATACTTCAGGAGACATGACATAATAAACAATGACATGCATGGAAAAGTGCTGCATCATGCGACATCTGCTTCTAAATCACTGGAACGATTTCAACCAAATTTGGTACTCATAATCCTTCCACGAGGTAACAATCGACGCAGGTAAGAACTGTTTACGACGTATAGTTCAGGAGATATGACGTCATAAACAATTATATGGTTGAAAACCTGTGGCATCATGCGACATGCGAATAAGGACACTTTATTCGTCCTAAAATCTTCATGGCATATGGACACTATACCTTCAAAACAAGAGGAAGGTCACTGTCACATAAAATTTTGGATGGTACTTTAAATATGGACTTCGTCAGATTCTACAGTTTTATTTCGATACTGGTGAAATTTTTAGATATGATTGAACAATTCAGTTTATCTGTGGAGTAGTAATATATTCAGATTACCTATAATAATTTCAATTAATGAACGTGACTAAACCGTTAATTTTCAGATTTAGGCGAAGTTTCGAATGAAATAAAATTTCTGAAAATTCTAGCAGCTCTCTCTCGAAGTTACGTCACATTTTTCAGGGTGATAATCATCAAAGAAACATTTACAACAAAAATATTGAAACCATCAGCAGAAGGAATTTGTTGTTACCAAAGTATGGGTTTAATGGCAATTTGAAAATAAATCTAATATATAAAAATTAATGTTTGTTTGTTTGTCTTTTCGTTCGTATTTTATGCACAGCCATACCGTACATACCATTGCGATAAAACTGTCAACTCATTGCTTGCACTCGAGCGAAGGTTATAGGCATACCAATATTGACCTCGTATGGTGCACGGCGGATGATGCTTTACAATTAGTTGATTCGTTTCTAACAGCTTCACGCTGAAATGGCTGGGCGGATCTGAATGTCAGTTGGAACAGAGGTAGCTTATACCCTGATTAATACATGGGCTACCTTTCGTAAGACGGTGGGTAACTTACAATTGATTTGTATGTTTGCTACTCTTTCGTACCGAAACAGGCGGACGGAAATGAATAAAATACGGAATGAAGATAGTTTATACCCAGAATTAATATATGGGCTACCTTTCCTAATCCTCCATAAGTGCATAATGGAGGGTACTTTACAACCAACATCCAAATTGTCTGACCGGTGACCATGAAAGTCAGCACAAGAAAGTATGTTTTCATGAAGGAGATTTTTATAATCTGCAAGCCAGTGAATTTTGCATGGCAGAGGGTACCTTGCGACTTTGACACCGTTTGACCAGTCACCAAGAAACTTGGCGTATATATGTACGTTTTCATGTATAGGAGCGAGAGAAGTAGGTGGAGGAAGAGACGGGCAGAAAGAAGAGGTAGGAGACGGAGGGAGAGAGGGAAGAGGAGGAGAATGAGAGAGGGATAAGACGAGATGAACGGAGAGAGGGAAGATGAGAAGCGATAGAGGAGAGATTCACAGGCAGAGAAGGAAAAAGGAGATGGACAGAGAGGTAAAATGAAAGGAGAGATGAACTAACTTAAGACTGGAATACGTAAGTACCCAGGCGACGCCGGGTTTTTAGATAGTAGCTTATACAATATGACGGCCTTGGTGTCACTCATTAATGCAGACTTAGAAACTCGAATTGATGCACACACAGTATAGTAGAAAACAAAGCCACTATTTCTCTCTGTCCCCCTCTCCACCTTCCACCACAAAGCTAACGTGTCGTACTTCATAGTTCTCGTATTTACATTAGTTTCTCTCTAAAACACTACTTCTTTTCTAGTACTGTGTGTTGTGTGTAGAAACTGCGATGTTGACTATAAAAGAATTACCACAACACGAAAAATATTAAATTTCTGAAAGAACATTAAAGTAAAGGAATTACGAGTTTTGGGGATGGGACAAACTATACGGCAATCTCAATAACTAACACATACCAAGACTAATGCTAATACAAAAATTAATCAAATTTACACAACAATCAGCCTTGCATTACTAATTTAATAAATACTTTATTGTCCTATAGTTGTGACATGCAAAAGAGAAGGAAATTATATTTTTCAGAAAAATGTATGTGATTCAGGAATTGGGCATTTTCATATAGATTTTCATAATATTCTGAAAATGAGTTCTTGTTATAATTATTTCCTTTGTTTACTAACTATTTTGTTTTTTTGCGGTCCAGCAAGTATTTGTGACAAAGAACATTCTTTATGCAGTATGTAAGTGCCAGGTAGAGCTGGCACATTCCAAATGATGAGCTGCAAATTTTTGTATCAGTTACCTTCAGATGCAAGTAAATTCAAAATGAGATCCAGTTTTTACAAAGTCGCGCCACACTTCTCAATTAATAAATTTTTCTTCACATATATTTTTAACAAGGTTCGCTTACTCAAAAAACTGATCTTAACATAGATCTTCCAAAATATTCTCATCAAACTCCTGTAAAGGTTTAAGACGTTACTGAAAAGACTTCCCAAGGATAGGATATTTGAGATGCACCCAGGTAAATGGTTTCAGCACATGTAATGGGTAAGCTCATTTCGCGATATAAGCAATTAACGTTTTGTGAAATGAACTTGAAATGTCCAAAAAATCAGATCCTTCCAGCACGCCATTTTCTAGTAATGAACTTATTAATGACAGAATTTTTATAGTTGGAAAAGCTGCACACGTCATATGAATGCATTACGTAGCATAAACCAAATAAATGAAAAAAAATCGTGCGTAATTCACTTTGGGTTAATGTTTTTGTTGTCTTTATTGTTTGTTAATGAGCACTTTGTCCATATCGGTATGTTGTACATTACTTAGAAACACGTTATTTCATATTTTCTGGGACGGTTAGTAAAAAACGGGACATACGATCCGTATTTATTTTGTTGGGACAACGGGATACAAGGGCTAAATGAGGGACGATCCCTTAAAATATGGGACGTCTGGTCACCCTATGCTACACGCCTTTGCACTGAAAGAAAGAGTATCTGGAGGTGTTGTTAGGATGCTGCAGTCCACGCTGCCACCACATGTCGATGTTGATCTGTTGTAGCCGTAGGTGGTGATCCGGACTATTCGCTCCGCATTCACCGACGTTTCTGATGGGCGAGGAACTGGAAAAACAGTGAGAGCAAAGCAGCAAAGAATCCGATGGGTGACTAACAAGACTTGTCCATCGCGTGCCGTAAGTGGTCACGGATTATCGTGTTGCCTTGTCCGTCGAGAATTTCTGAAGATCTGGGAGGACGACCGGCTCCAAACTTCTTAGTGTGCCGACAATGTCTACTAGTGGGGAAGTGGGTAGAATCTCTTATTGTGGTCTTCATTCCGCAGACTGGTTTGATGGAGCTCTCAAAGCAACGCTGTTCTGTGCAAGCCTATTCGTCTGAGAATAAGAACGGCAACCTACATCCTTTTGAAACTGCTTTCTGTATTCATCCTTCAGTGTCCCTCCACGGTTTTTACCCCAGACGCTTTCTTCTAATGCTAAATCGACGACTCCTTCATGTCTCAGAATGTGTCCCACCAAGCTATCCCTTGTACAAATACCAGACAGCAGTTATTAGAGTCGAAGGACATGAAAAAGTCCCAGTTGTTGGGAAGGGAGTAAGATAGGATTGTGGCCTTTTCCCAATTTTGCTTAATCTGTACAATGAGAAAGCTGAGAAGGAATGCGAGGAGAAAGTTGGAGAAGCAATTAAAGTTCAGGGAGAAGAAATAAAAACCTTGCGGTCTGCTGACGACGTAGTCACTTTGATAAAGGCAGCTAAGGACCTGGAAGACCAATTCAATGGATTGAAGAGTGTCTTGTCTTGAAAGGAAGGTAAAAGATGAACTTAACAAGAGTGAAAAAGATAATGGAATGTAGTGTTAGAAAAATCAGGCAATGCTGAAGGAATTAGATTAGGTAATGAGACGATAAAAATAGGAGATGAGTTTTGTTATTTGGGTAGCAAAATAAATTCTGTTGGCCGAAGAAAACAAGATTAAAAATGCAGAATGACTATGGGAAGAAAAACATTTACGAAGAAGCGAAATTTGTTGACATGCAATATTACTTTAAATGTTAGAAAGTGCTTTCTGAAAGCATTTGTCTGGAGTATAGGGTTATATGGGAGTGAAACGTGGACCATAAGTTAAGACAAAAAGATGATAGCAGAAGCTTTTGAAATATGGCGCTACAGACGAACGCTGAAGATTAAATGTGTAGGTCACGTTACTAATAAGGGGGTGCTCAACAGAATTGATGGAGAAAAGGAGTTTATATCATATCTTGTGTTGTCCTTAGGTTAGTTTACCTTAGTTTAAGTAGTATGTAAGCTAGGGACTAATAACC
Organism: Locusta migratoria; assembly: GCA_026315105.1. NCBI lineage: Eukaryota > Metazoa > Arthropoda > Insecta > Orthoptera > Acrididae > Locusta > Locusta migratoria. Next base: position 94,598,531 of record CM048744.1, on the reverse strand, counting down.
AAGCAGTTGAGTCCCATAGATTTACAAACATTTGAAAATTTAAGTCATAATGTGAGTATTGTCTCTAGTGTTCCTACATTTCTTCTAAATTCAAAATGATCTTCCCCAAGATCGGATTCCACCAGTTTTTCCATTCGTCTGTAAATAATTCGTATCAGTATTTTGGAACTATGACTTATTAAACTGATACTTCTGTAATTTTCACATTTTTCTGCGCTTGCTTTCTTAGGAATTGGAATTACTATATTCTTCTTGAAGTCGCAGGGTATTTACCCCTGTCTCAAACATCTTGCATACCAGGTGGAACAATTTCTTCATGACTGGCTCTCCTAACGACATCAGTAGTTCAGGTGGAATATCATCTACTCCAGGGGCCTTGTTTCTGCTCAAATCTTTTAGTGCTCTGTTAAATTCTCCTCGCAGTATCATATCTCCTATGTCATCTTCCTACCACCCCAAATCAGGACCAGTATGTGGACGCATAAGGCAACTATTCAGTAGTCTCTCATCACGGTTTCTCTCGACTGTAATCGTGGTGGTAATCGTCGGGAGAAACAATGTTCTTTCAATCCCGATTCTGCTTACACCACCACGATGGTCGGATTAGAGTATGGAGACACCGCAGTGAGATATTGAACCTAAACCCGATATTATCGTTTGGCGTGGTTTTGGATTCCACTCCTGAATGCCCATAGCAGGTGTTGTCAGTAAACTAACGAGCCAGCTTTACATAACTGAAGTGTAGCAGGCCTGTGTCGTCCCATACCTTTGGAGCTTGACGCAATCACATTGCAGCAGGATATCACGCGACCACACGTAGCATGCAGTGTTCAGGACGTCTTCACCGCCCTTTGGATTGCATTGCTGACTTGGTTTTCCTGTTCTCCCGATCTCTAGCCTATCGAAAACATCAGGTCAATGATTACGGGATGACTGGTCGAGGACTACACCCAACGCAGCTACTACAGATCAGCTTTGGCAATATGTAAAAGAAGCATGGACTGCTATACGTACACCAACACATCCTGATCCTCCTTGATTCCATGCCATGGTGTGCAGCGGTCATAGCCAGCATTTGGGACAATACTCAATAATTATTTCACCTTCTTCTTCACTTCATATGGGGGATGCATGTTCAGTAATGTGATCTGTACGACATGTTTTTGTCTTACATATAAATTTGGCTCTGATACCTGTGGACCTTTCTGGTGTTGTACTTTATGGCCCGCAACATACTAAAATGCGTGCTATGGATGAAGGGCAACAGACGGACTGCACATTTCTCGATTTTCCAAAGGCGTTTGTTACGGTACTGCACTACAGATTGCTAACGAAGGTACGAAGTTATGGAATAGGTGTCCAAATATGTGTGGCTCCAGTACGTTGTCCTCGATGGCGAGTGTTCATCAGAGGCTAGTATATCGTCAGGTGTGCCCCAGAGCAATATGATAGGATCGCTATTAATTTCTATCTATGTAAATGATCTGACGGGCAGAGTGAGATGCAGTCTGCAGTTGTTTGCTGATGATGCTGTGGTGTACAATAAGGTGTCGTCATTGAATGATTGTAGTTGGATGCAGGACGACTTGGACCAAATTTCTAAGTGGAGCGGGGAACGGCAAACTAGTACTAAATGTAGAAAAATGTAAGGTGATAGGAGAAACAAAATCATAATGTTCGTATACAGCATTAGTAGTTTGCTGCTTGACAGAGTTGCGTTGATTAAATACCTGGGCATAACGCTGTACAGCGATATGAAATGGAACGAGCATGCCGGCCGCGGTGGCCGAGGGGACTGAGGCGCTGCATTCACGGTCTTCACGGCCACTACGGTCGGGGGTTCCAATCCCCCCCTCGGGCATGGATATTTGTGCCGTCCTTAGGATTAGCTAGTTCATAAGTAGCTTGTAAGTTTAGGAACTGATGACCCCGTAGTTAAGTCCCATAAGTTACACAAACATTTGAACATTTTTGGAACGAGCAAATAAGGACGTTCGTGGGGAAGGCAAATAGTCGACTTCGCTTTATTGGGAGCATTTTGGGAAGGTGTGATTCGTCTGTAAAGGAGACCGCATATAAAATGCTTGTACGACCAAATCTTGAGTATTCAGAACGATTGAAAGGAGGACATAGAGGCAATTAAGAGGTGGGAGGCTATGTTTGTAACTTGTAGGTTCCATCAATGGCGAGTGTTGCTGAAATGCTTCGAGAACTCAACTGGGAAGGAAAGGTAAAGTTCTTTTCGAGAAACAGTATTGCAGAAATTTAGAGGGCCAGAATTTGAGGTGGACTGGAGAAAGATTGTAATGCTGTCAACCTATATTTCGCGTAAAGACCATAAGGATAAGATCAGAGATAGGGCTCTTACGGATGCATACAAGTATTCGTTTCTCCCTCGTTCAATATGGGAGTGGAACAGGAAAGCAAGTGGTATTGAGTACCCTCCGCCACGCACTTTTGCGTGGATTGCGGAGTATGTATGTAGATTTAAAATGTATTGTTCAATAATTTATTGGCATGTCAATCAACAGTAGGCTTCTACAACTCTTTGTTAAAAATGTATACCTACGCTCTCTTACTATACTATCAGTTCGTGTTTCGTTAAGTTAATTATTCCAATAAAACAACAACTTGGTTACGAACATTATATTTAACTCAACGAATTTCGCCTTCCTGGTGCATAACCAGAATTTGAAATTAATCTATATCTATAAATGTGAATGTCTGTTCGGTGTACGCTTCTCATGTCCGAACGACAAGACGCAGATACTTCAATATTTGTACAGTTACTAATTTATACCTGAGGAAGTTTTAGGCACGGTTTTATAGCAATCTGATGGATATTTAGTAATTTGAAGAATATAACTCTTTGAAAATGATTTTTTTGGTTGCATTGTCGCTTGAGGGTTGATAATGATAAAGGGTTGGAGTATATTGGGGTGGAAAGTTATCGGTGTATATAAAATTCTACGCGCGCGTGTGTGTGTGTGTGTTAATATTTCGTTCAGCAGCGAAAACTAGAGAACGCAAACGATTGGTCTGTGTGTAATTGTTGTCCGAAGTCTCCCGTTGTACACCATAGCATTTCCATGCCGATAGCTATAAGGGCGTGGAAGATATGGTAATTGAAAGTCGTCAAATTATAAAAAAATTCGGACTGAAGGCCAGCGATGACGTTTGCGACTCTATAGCAAGGAGGTTACATACAGTGAAACGTGATGCCACAGACCATTTCTTTGGTCTATGCGTGTTATAATGTCTTCAGCTCTTTCTCTGTAAGGATAAGCATACGAATAAGGAATAGGGATTAAAATTCAGGGGGAAGAAATAAAAACATTGCGTTTTGCTGATGACATTGTAATTCTGTCAGAGACAGCGAACGACCTGGAAGAGCAGTTGAATGGAATGGACAGTGTGTTGAAGAGAGCGTACAAAATGAACATTAACAAGAGCAAAACAAAAATAATGGAATGCAGTTTTAGAAAATCAGGCGATGCTGAAGGAATTAGATTAGGTAACGAAACAATGAAGGTGGTAGATGAGTTTTGTTACTTGGGTAGTAAAATAACATGCGATGGTCGCAGTACAGAGGATATAAAATGCAGAATGGCAATGGGAAGAAAAGCATTTTTGAAAAAGAGAAATTTGCTAACATCGAATATTAATTTAAGTGTAAGGAAGTCTTTTCTGAAGGCATTTGTGTGGAGTGTTGCCTTGTACGGGAGTGAAACATGGACGATAAATAGTTCACAGACAGGAAGAGGCTACAGGCTTTTGAAATGTGGTGCTACAGAAGAATGCTGAAGATTAGGTGGGTAGATCGCATAACTAATTAAGAGGTACTTAACAGAATTGGTGAGAAAAGGAATTTTTAGCACACCCTGACTAAAAGAAGGGATCGCTTGGTAGGACACATTCTTAGACATCGAGGAATCGTAAATTTAGCATTGGAGGGAAGCGTGTGGGGTAAAAATCGCAGAGGGAGGCCACGAGACGCGTATAGTAAGCAGATTAAAGTGGATGTGGGTTGCCGTTCTTATGAGGAGATGAAAAGGCTTGCTCAGGATAGAGTAGGGTGGAGAGCTGCATCAAACCAGTCTCCGAACTAAAGACCATAACAACAACAAGAATAAATAAATAAAACAGTAAAAAAGAAATTTCTTTAATACATCTCCTTAAAAAATCGATTTGACGTTTCGCGCATTACATCAAGTGATCGATCTGTGATATTATTAGAATCATTATTGTTGACTTTCGTGATTGAATTCTTCGAAACGATTGCACTTTTACGTGTGATTTAATCTACACTACTTACTTTCCTGATAAACGGTAAGTGCACAGACTTCTGCAATCTGATAGGAATATTTTTTTTTTTTCAATTCCGCTTTATCAGCGACATTTCCTCAAAAATGAGTGAAATTAATTACATTAATTTAATTGTTATTTAAACTTCGTAGATAAATGTGCATTGCGTTACTTTACACATATTACAACAGTACATCTACTTTTAATAGATCACATTCAGACAACATGCCTCGGAAAAGGAAAACGTCATTATCAAGAAACACTGTTGGAGCAAAACGTTTTAAAACATGAAGAGCAAACGAAAATGAAGAACAGCGCGAGATAAAACTTTGACAAAGGAGGGGCAAGAGGACAGCAATGGCGAACGTTCAATCACCATTACAACGAGACAATAGGCAACGTGAGGACCGAGAGCGAATACAGAACTTCAGAAATCATGAAACTATAGAGCTTGACAGGAACATGATCGTACAGCAAGACTTGCATAACGCAGAGGTTTGAATTACGATATGCAGAAAGAAGCTTTCAATTACGATCCTTCAATGGAGTACAACTCACATTCGAAAATTTCTATCGGTCACATGGATGTAATTTGCTCACATTGTAATGCAAGAAAATTTCGGAATGAAGCGGCAGGTCTCTGTTGCTGCAACGGAAAAGTGTCTCTGCAATCACTTCGAGAACCTCCTGAGCCGCTGTTGAGTTTGACGGCGGAAACGAGTGCCGAGTCTAAATTATTCATACAAAATATTCGCAAATACAACTCTTGCTTTCAGATGACATCTTTGGAGCTACGAAAAAAGTAACAGATGAAAGATACCTGCCTACTTTGAAAATTCAATGACAAGTTTATCATCAAGCAAGATCTCTGTTACCCGAGCCTGATAAGGACCCACAGTTTTTACAAATATATTTCACGGGAAATAGCGTCGTTCAGACTGATCAACGGCGTTGAAACAATCCGGCGTCAATCGCGAAATTGTTGGTGCATTACAACAAATGCTACATGAGAGAAACAACTTGGTGTGCTTGTTCAAGAGCGCTCTTGAAAGAATGCCTGACAATGAATATGAAATCGTAATAAGAGCAGACAAAACACCTGCAGGAGAGCACGAACGACGCTTCAATGCACCAACTTCGAACGAAGTTATTGTTGACATTAAATTTGATAGAAGGGATATTGTTCTTCACAAACACAGTAACATTTTACAGCGTATATACGAGACCCACCGATCTTATGACACTCTACAGTACCCGTTTATTTTTTCGGAAGGTGAAGACGGTTATAATTTCAACGTTCATCAAAGTCACCCATGCACCTACTCATAAAAACGTTTCGTCGGTGAATTTCTATGCTTGTCGTATTATGATTAGAGAGGGACAGAATCGCCTATTACGTTGCGGACGACTATTTCAACAGTTAGTAGTGGATATGTATGCAAAATTTGAAAGCGAGCGTCTTTTGTTCTTGAGAATGAATCAGAAAAAACTCCGTGCAGAAGAGTACGTCCACCTCCGAGACGCGATATCCAGTGATGGCAATGCAGAAGATATTGGGCAGATGGTAATTCTACCTTCTTCATTTACTGGAAGCCCGAGACATATGCATGAATATACGCAAGATGCCATGACATGCGTGAGAAATTACGGGCGCCCCGATTTATTCATCACATTTACATGTAATCCAAAATGGGTTGAAATTGAGTCGCTTTTGTTTGCCGGCCAGACTGCAGGAGACAGACACGATCTGACTGCCAGAGTTTTCAAGCAGAAACTGACAAAACTTACGGATGCAATAGTCAAATTGAAAATATACGGTGAAGTTCGATGCTTCATGTATACTATTGAGTGGTAAAAAAGAGGTCTACCGCATGCTCACATATGGCTGATCGACAAGATTGTTTCAGCAGAGATACCGGACAAAGAATCAAATTCTCTTTTATTTCAAATCCTCACAACGAGCATGATGCACGGTCCTTGCGGAATCTTCAGTTCTACATCGCCATGCATGAAAGATGGGCGATGCACTAAAAGATATCCTCGTGAGTTTCTCCTTGAAATTCAGACTGGGCAAGATGGCTACCCTGCGTACAAAAGACGGAAACCAGAGGACGGAGGACATGTAGCAGTCGCCAATGTAAAATGAAAAGAAGTGCAGGTTGACAAAAGGTGTGTTGTGCCTTATACTCCTCTGCTTTCGAAAACGTTTCAGACACACTTTAACGTTGAATATTGCAACTCTGTTAAATCCATCAAATACGTATGCAAATACATTAACAAAGAGAGCGACATAGCGATTATTGGTGTTACCAACGAAAATGATGAAATAAGTCTTTATCAAATCGGACGTTACATTTCCAGTAACGAAGCAGTGTGGAGAATTCTGAGCTTTCCTATACATGAACGTCATCCAACAGTTGTTCATCTAGCTGTGCACCTGGAAAACACGGTCAAAGAGTTACATTTACAGCTCAGAATGCGGCACATCTAGCAGCTAAACCGCCACATACCACCCTCACAGCATTCTTTAATTTGTGTACAGAAGACCCATTCGCCAGGACGTCGCTGTAGCCAGAATATAAGTTTTGTGAAAGAAAACAAGGAGCAGAAGAACCTGGAACAACAGCAAGGAAAAGTGATGTTTTAGGTCGAGAATACACGGTACATTCTAACAATGCTGAATGTTTTTACTTAAGGATGCTTTTGCATGTTGTAAAAGGGCCAACATCCTTTCAACAGTTACGTACAGTTGATGGTGAAATTTGCTCAACATATCGTCAAGCGTGCCAAAAAATAGGACATCTAGAAGACGATCAGCACTGGGACACAACACTTTCGGAAGCATCTAATATATCGATGCCCAATCAAATGCGTTTTCTATTCGCAATAATTTTGACAACCCGTGTTCCGTCGGATCCGTAGGCTCTGTGGGAGAAGAATTGCGATTCTCGAAGTGAAGATTATCTGCTACAATCTAGAAGAGCTGCAAATAATCCTGATTTACAAATTTCTGATATTCCTTACAACAAAGCCTTGATAGACATAGAAGATAGATGTTTGGCAATCACTGACAAATCTCTTCAACAACTTGCACACACTTCACCACCACGAGACGATATTGAAATTACAGATACTGATATTTTACGTGAAACTGATTATAATCATGAAGCACTGATTCGATTTGTGGAAATAAATAAACCTCTTTTGATTAGAGATCAGAAAACTGCATTCCAACGCATATAGATCGCATACACAGCGATGAGGGAGGTATTTTTTTTTTTTTTTTTTTTTCTTTGACGCACCAGGAGGAACAGGAAAAACTTTTCTGATCAATCTAATACTTGCAGAAGTAAGAAAAACAGGCAACATTGCTCTCGCTGTAGCATCATCAGGAATCGCAGCTACTCTTTTGGAAGGGGGAAGGACTGCACATTCAGCCTTCTAGTTGCCGCTAAATCTGTCAGTAACTGATGAGCCGATCTGCAATATTAAGAAAAATTCTGGACAAGCCACAGTTCTGAAACGGTGCAAAATCATAATTTGGGATGAACGAACGATGACAAATAAAAAAGCCTTGGAAGCTTTAGACAGAACTGTGCAAGATCTCAGAGGAACGGAAAACACAATGGGAGGAGCACTCTTACTATTAGCCGGGGATTTCCGACAAACTCTCCCCGTTATTCAAAGAGTAACACCAGCAGATGAGATAAATGCGTGTCTGAAGTCTTCATATTTATGGAGACGAGTTGAAAAATTGACGCTAACGACAAATATGCGTGTGTTTCTGCAAGGCGATGAGAAATCGCGAGAATTTTCTCAACAGCTTCTGCAAATTGGGCAAGGAACATTCATCAATACACCAGGCAATTATTCAATAACTTTTCCAGAAAACTTCTGCAGATTGAGTGAATCGATTGATGATGTAGTAACAGCGTCTACCATAACATAGAAGTCAATTAAAAAAATTATGAGTGACTGCGAGAGACAGCGATTTTAGCACCACGTAATGACCAAGTTACCAACCTAAAGACAGCTATTCAGAACACGTTACCGGGAATTATTACAACCTACAAAGCGACTGACACAGTCGTTGACAAAGATCAAGCTGTGAACTACCCTGTGGAGTTCCTGAATTCGCTAGAACCATCAGGAATACCATCTCATAGATTGCTTTTGATATTAGGATCACAGATCATGATGCTGAGAAATTTGAGGCCGCTTCAACTGTGCAATGGAACTCGACTGATCGTCAAAAATTTACATCGAAACATCATTGAAGCAACGATTTTGTCAGGAACATCAGCCGGAAAAGGTGTTTTTATACCTCGCATTCCTTTAATCCCTTCAGATATGCCGTTTCAGTTCAAAGGACTTCAGTTTCCAGTTCGTCTACCTTTTGCCATGACAATTAACAAAGCTCAAGGACAATCAATAAACGTCGCAGGAATCCATTCATTGCCCTCTTGTTTTTCACATGGTCAATTATACGTCGCTTGCTCAAGGGTGGGCAACCCAAAAAAATCTCTACATTTACGCTCCAAACAATACTACAAGCAACGTAGTTTACCAGAATGCCCTAAAATTAAATTAAAATGAATTTGGACATTACTCTTACCATACGTGTTGAGATATTGCGACACAGGCTATAAGGAATAATGTATGTATTATTTATTGTAAATCATTAAGCACTTAACACAATTTTATTTATTTTTATTTGAATGTTGATTAAAAATGTTTGTTTGTAAAGAAGGTGTTGTATTTCATTTCATCCTTCAAATCCAGTCTCATAGCACACTACTGAAAGATATCTTATCTATCATAATCAACCAACATGCGAGCGGAGCCGCGGGTTTAAGCTAGTTATTATCTAAATAATCTGACGGGCAGTGTACAGCAGTGATAATGCTGCGGTATAGAGGAAGATGTCGACACCGAATTACTGTAGTAGGCTGCAGGATGACTTAGAGAAAAGTTGCTGTTGGTGTGAGGAATGAGAGCTAGCTCTAAATGTAGTAGAATGTAAGGTGATGCAGATAAGTAGGTAAAATATTCCCATAAATTTCAAATACAGCATCATAACTGTGAAACAGTCTTGTTGATTAAATATGTTAGAGTAAAATGGCTCACAACTTTACTTCCTCCAGTACCTCGCCTCCTACTTTCCAAACTTCACAGAAGCTCTCCTGCAAACCATGCAAGACTAGCACTCCAGGAAAGAAGTTTCATGTCAGCGCACACTCCGCTGCAGAGTGAAAGTTTCATTCTGGAAACATCCCTTAGGCTGTGGCTAAGCCATGTCTCCACCATATCCTTTCTTCCAGGAGTGCTAGTCTTGCACGCTTCGCAGGAGAGCTTCTGTGAAGTTTGGAGGCGAGTTACTGGCGGAAGTAAAGTTGTGAGGCGGCATCGTGAGTCGTGTCGGGATAGCACAGTCGGTAGTGCGCTTGCCCGCGAAAGGCAAAGGTCCCAGGTTCGAGTCCCGGTTCCGGCACCCAATTTTAATCTGCCAGGAAGTTTCATGTCAGCGCACACTTCGCTGCAGAGTGAAAGTTTCATTCTGGGTGTAAGAGTAAGGTTGCAGAGCGATATGAAATGGAACCAGCATGTAAGGTCAGTCGTGGGGAAAGTAGACGATCGACTTTGGTTTATTGGGTGAATTCTGGGCAGTGGTTCTCGCGTAAAGGAGATTGCATATAAAACGCTTGTACGACATCGTCTTGAGTATTATTCGGGTGACTGGGACCCTCACGTGTGAAACGTGCGGCCGCACCAGACGTAACGGCTGGTGTGTTTGGTAAGGCGCGCAAGGGAGCCAAGAGAATTTTTGTGACCGCTCGCTTCCCCCTTCTGAATAGCTGTGTTTGGGTTGGTAACTTGGTCATTACGTGGTCGCTGACTATGGAAGCTATTATTTTCAATTGTTATCTTTATTTTTAGGAGAACCACTCTAGCCATTGTTGCGTCTTTTACAAACGAAAAATACATGATTGGTATTAGCAGTTGGACGACGTAGTCAAGACAGATCAGACGCAATTTCATTGCAGTTAGACTTGGCAGATTTGATAGCAAAATAATTGAAAAAATAAATCAGAATGCCGGGATTTTGGAATTGTTCTCGTGATAAATAAATTTTATAAATTAAAATGTTACTTTTTTACTTTTCAAATCAACTTCTAACAGAAAGTGTTAACATTACCGACAGATAATTAATTTGCATTTAATTTCTTCTTTACCACTCGTACTTGGTTGTGTATTTTACAGAACCGAGCAATGTGGATATTATTATAGTATTCAGGAAAGTTTTAAAATTCAAACGATGTCCATAAAATTTCAACCCAATTATGAACACGGCCTTTATTGAAGCAAGACACAATGGTATTTTCGACCATAGCTGCCACTGGGCTTTGAATTAAATAAATGGGGAAACATGAAAATATTTGCTGGGCCGCGTTTCCAATCCAAGTTCCCTGCTGACCAGGCAGTCGCGCTGCCCTCTACACCATCTGCACCCAATTTGCAACTTATTCGGACACTATTGACGAGCAATACAAAATAACGTCTTATACAGAAATTTAGTAGAACAATTTTGCCACGAGATTCTGTATTTTGCTTGGAGTCTGGACATTATATGAAATGTCGGGAGAATCCAGACGAATCCCGACATCCGGCAAGCCTAAGATGTTTTTTGTAATGAGCAAGCGCGGTGCAGTTCGTAAAAATTTCTCTATTTACCTTCCATTACGTTCTTAATTTCAGCATTATAAAGCAAAACGTTATGAAAATAGTGAAAAATATCATCCCATGTTCTTTCAGTAACGAGAAATCCTCTCTCTGCAGAAATTACTACTAATCGCATTGTTTCTGCTACGCGTTACATCTGGAACAGCAAGTCCAGAAGAAAGTGATGAAAATTTACGGAGTTGAGCCGAATTGACGCATGAAGCCAGACCCTCTCATCGAGATGTACTTTTGTGTAACGCTTTCTTCGTCGTTGTATGGGGGGGGGGGGGGGAATAAAGTCATATGAGTGTGTAAGGTGGAAAAAAGTGCAACTAGAAAGAAGGATTAAGATGATTTTAACATAACGATAGTCGAAATTTTATTTCATGCATAAGCAATCTAGTATACAGATTGTTGAATTGACGAGTTCAAGCTATGTTTCAGGCCATCTCCTTAGCCCCACCTCCCTCTCTCCGTTCATCTCCTCCTCCCCTCACCATACTGTGCATTACCTCCTCCCTCCTCTCTGTCTATTTTTGACTGAACGTTCAGTCATGTAAAAATTCGAACTAAACCGATCGACAACTTTTACAGGTTCGTAGTAACTACTCCCACTCCCATGAACCACAGACATTGCCGAGGTGGGGTGGCTTGCGTGCCTCAACGCTACAGATAGCCGTACCGTAGGTGCAACCACAGCGGAGGGGTATCTGTGGAGAGGCCAGACAAACGTGTGGTTCCTGAAGAGGGGCAGCAGCCTTTTCAGTAGTTACAGGGGCAACAGTCTGGATGATTGACTGAGCTGGCCTTGTAACATCAGCTAATGTGGCCTTGCCACACAGCTACTGCTAACGGCTGACAGCAAGGGGAAACTAAAGCCGTTACCTTTCCCGAGGACATGCAGCTCTACTGTATGAACATATGATGATGGCATCCTCTCGGGTAAATATTCCGGAGGTAAAATAGTCCCCCATTCGGATCTCCGGGCGGGGACTACTCAGGAGGATGTGATCATCAGGAAAGACAGTACTGACATTCTACGGGTCGGAGCGTGGAATGTTAGATCCCTTAATAGAGTAGGAAAATTAGAAAATTTAAAAAGGGAAATGCATAGGTTGAAGTTAGATATAGTGGGGATTAGTGAAGTTCGGTGGCAGGATGAACAGGATTTCTGGTCAGGTGAGCACAGGATTATAAATACAAAATCAATTGGGGGTATCACAGGAGTAGGATTGATAATGAATAAGAAAATAGGAATGCGGGTAAACTACTATGACCAGCACAATGATCGCATTATCATTGTCAAGATAGATACGAAGCCAACACCAACAACAGTAGTACAGGTTTATATGCCAACTAGCTCTGCCGATGATGAGGAAATCCAAGAAATATATGAGGAGCTAAAGGAAATTATTCAGACAATTAAGGGAGAGGAAAACTTAATTGTTATGGGAGACTGGAATTCGGTAGTAGGACAAGGAAGGGAAGGGAAGATAGTAGGTGAATATGGTCTGGGCAAAAGGAATGAAAGAGGAAGCCGCCTGGTAGAATTTTGCACAGAACATAATTTAGTTATAACAAACACCTGGTTCAAGAATCACAAAAGAAGGTTGTATACGTGGAGACACCGGAAGGTATCAGATAGATTTTATAATGGTAAGACATAGATTACGGAACCAGGTTATAAACTGTAAAACATACCCAGGGGCAGATATAGACTCTGACCATAGCTTGTTGGTTATGAACTATAGGCTGAAACTAAAGAAACTACAAAAAGGTAGGAAAATAAGGAGATGGGACCTGGATAAATTGAAGGAACGTGAGGTTCTTAAGAATTTCAGAGGGAGCTTTAGGCAACAATTGACAGAAACAGGGGAAAATAAAACAGTAGAAGAGGAATGGGTAAAATTGAGAGATGAAATAGTGAAGGTAGCAGAGGACAAAATAGGTAGGAAGGAAAGACCTACAAAAAATCCTTGGATATCACAGGAAATACTAAATTTAATCGATGAAAGGAGAAAATATAAAAATGCAGTAAATGAAACAGGCAAAATGGAGTACAGACAACTAAGAAATGAGATTGACAGGAAGTGCAAAATGGCTAAGCAGGAGTGGCTAGAAGGCAAATGCAAGAATGTAGAAGAATGTATAAATAGGGGAAAAATAGATACAGCCTACAGGAAAATAAAAGAAACATTTGGAGATAAGAAAAACAGATCTATGAATATCAAGGACACTGATGGAAAACCAGTTCTCAGCAAAGAAGGGAAAGCTGAAAGGTGGAAAGAGTATATAGAGGGGCTCGACAAAGGAAATGAACTCCGAGACAATATTGTAGGAAGGGAGGAGGATGTAGATGAAGATGAAATAGGAGATACTGTATTGAGAGAAGAATTTGACAGAGCCCTGAAAGACCTAAGTCGAAACAAGGCCCCTGGAGTAGATGATATTCCCTCAGAGCTACTGAAGTCTCTGGGAGAACCAGCCATGACAAACCTGTTTCACCTGGTGTGTAAGATGTATGAGACAGACGAAGTACCCTCAGACTTTAAGAAAAATGTTATAATCCCCATTCCAAAGAAAGCAGGTGCAGACAGGTGTGAAAACTACAGAACCATCAGTCTAATAAGTCATGGTTGCAAAATATTAACACGAATTATATACAGAAGGATGGAAAAGGTGGTAGAAGCCGACCTCGGGGAAGATCAGTTTGGGTTCAGGAGAAATGTAGGAACACGGGAGGCAATACGTTACGGTTATCCTAGAAGATAGATTAAGAAAAGGCAAACCTACATTTCTAGCTTTTGTAGATTTGGAGAAGGCTTTTGACAATGTTGATTGGAATAAACTCTTTCAAGTTCTGAAGCAAGCAGGAGTAAAATATAGGGAGCGTAAGGTTATTTATAACTTGTACAAAATCCAGACAGCGGTTATCAGAGTTGAAGGGCATGAAAGGGATGCAGTGGTTGGAAAGGGAGTAAGACAGGGTTGTAGTCTTTCTCCATTGTTATTCAATTTGTACATTGAGCAAGCTATAAAGGTAAGCAAGGACAAATTTGGAGAAGGAATTAAAGTTCAGGGTGAAGAATTAAAAACATTGCGTTTTGCCGACGACATTGTAATAATCTCAGAGACAGCAAAAGACCTGGAAGAGCAGTTGAAAGGAATGGACAGTGTGCTGAAAGGTGCAGATAAGATGAACATTAACAAGAGCAAAACTAGGGTAATGGAGTGCAGTGTAAGGAAATCAGGTGATGCTGAAAGAATTAGATTGGGAAACGAAGCAATAAAGGAGGTAGATGAGTTTTGTTATTTGGGCAGTAAAATAACAAATGATTGTCGCAGTACAGAGGATATAAAATGCAGAATGGCAATGGGTAGAAAAGCGTTCTTGAAAAAGAGAAATTTGTTAACATCGAATATTGATTTAAGCCTAAGGAAGTCTTTTCTGAGGGCATTTGTATGGAGTGTTGCCTTGTATGGGAGTGAGACATGGACGATAAACAGTGCGGACAGGAAGAGGATTGAGGCTTTTGAAATATGGTGCTACAGAAGAATGCTGAAGATTAGGTGGGTGGATCGCGTAACTAATGAGGAGGTATTGAACAGAATTGGAGAGAAAAGAAATTTCTGGCATACCTTGACTAAAAGAAGGGATAGATTGGTAGGACACATTCTTAGACATCAAGGAATTGTGAATTTAGCATTGGAGGGAAGTGTGTGGGGTAAAAATCGCAGAGGAAGACCAAGAGATGGATACAGTAAGCAGATTCAGACAGATGTAGGTTGCCGTTCTTATGTGGAGATGAAGAGGCTTGCTCAGGATGGGTATTGTGGAGAGCTGCATCAAACCAGTCTCCGGACTGAAGACCACAACAACAACAGTAACTACTCTTCCTTAGACAGGGTTTCGGAAATTCTCGTTATAAACTTTGAGCCCTTGCAGACAGGGGAAATAATACACAAGAATTTGAAATGGAACCCATGTCCGAGATTGTTATCAATTGACGGTAGGAGTATTTCTTTACTTTTTGACACTGTGAATCCTATCTATACTACTGTAAGCTCTTTGCTTTACAGATTTTAGAAGAAAGTAATATGGACCAAAACAAGAACAAAATGTGTAGTAAATATGGGCTCTAAAATGCCCACGTTAGAGTTCTGAGCAACGTCTTTACACGTTGTCTAGTCTTTACACGTTTCTTCTACTGGTCAAGTGCTCGTAACTCTTATTGAATTCGTTGTAGACTCCACGTTTAGCAGATCTTTATTCTTGTTTTAGTCCATGTTAGCTCCAACCAAAAAATGGAAACCAAAGAGCTTGCAGTGACAAGATAAATAAATGCTCCAACTGTCACCGGATGACATTCACGGAGTTGAGTCCTTATCAAAATATGTACTCACGATCCTGTGCGAGTGTCCGAAATTTATAATGAGAATTCCCGAAAACCGTTCTTTTAAATAATATACAGCCCGTGTCCTTACCAATGTTCATCAGTGTTTGGTTAAAAAATTTGTAATAAAACGGTCAATGACTTTCGAGGTTTTCGGTAAAAGCGTTTCCAACTTTGTAAATTAGGCCTAGATATATACTTCTATGTGTTTTATACAGGGTGTTACTAAAAGTTACGGCCAAACTTTAAGGAAACATTCCTTACACACAAAGAAAGAAAATATGTTATGTAGACATGTGTCCAGGAACGCTTAATTTCCATGTTAAAGCTTATTTTAGTATTTCTCTTTAAACGTAAATTGAAATAATTCGTGCAAACAATTGTCAAAATAACCAATTGTTTCGTTAGTATGTACTGCACTTCCTCGATTCACGTCATCAACACAGCTTTTCTGCGAACGTTTGGACAAGAATTGTTGGCGATGTCTTGATTGGGCCTCCTGTTCTTCCACCTACGCTCACTGGAGCTCGTTATCATGATTTCATACGGGATACTCTACTTGTGCTGCTAGAACATGTGCCTTTACAAGTACGACACAACATGTAGTTCATGCACGATGGAGCTCCTGCACATTTCAGTCGACGTGTTCGTACACTTTGCAACAATATATTCGGTGACCGAAGGATTGGTAGAGGCGGACCAATTCCATGGCCTCCACGCTTTCCTGACCTCAACCCTCTTGACTTTCATTTATGGGGACATTTGAAAGCTCTTGTCTACGCAACCCCAGTATCAAATGTAGAGACTATTCGTGCTCGTATTGTGGACGGCTGTGATACAATACGCTATTATCCAGGGCTGCATCAGCGTATGAAGGATTCCATGCGACGGAGGGTGGATGCATGTATCCTCGCTGACGGAGGACATTTTGACAATTCCTGTAACAAAGTGTTTGAAGTCACGCTGGTAGGTTCTGTTGCTGTGTGTTTCCATTCCATGATTAATGGGATTTTAAGAGAAGTAATAAAATGAGCTTTAACAAGGAAATTAAGCGTTTCCGGACACATGGCCACGTAACATATTTTATTTCTTTGTGTGTGAGGAATGTTTCCTGAAAGTTTGGCCGTACCTTTTTGTAACACCCTGTATAATCTTCAAACTTATTTTTGGTATCAAAACATGGGACATATAAAAAAACTGATTTTAACGTTATCAAGGTTTTATATGAGTTGCGACAATGTTGCATCTCGTACTGGCCGACAGTTGGACTTGCGCCGGCCTATATTTATCTTGGCGCCGGCCCTGCCTATTTGACTACCTCCAACTCTTTTTGTAATGTGTGGAAGAGGTCTGACGTCTGAAAGATTAACAGCTTCACCAACATTTCCATTTTCGGCATCTCTTTTCTGAAGAGCGTCAGCATGGAGATGAACTGAAAATTAATGTCCTCTGAAGATGTACCTGTTGCGTGAGATGACTGTTTTTCTGAAGACATTCCCAGATGCTTCCATTGTAAGCTGCTCCAAATAAACTGGCTATTAATAATGGGATGATAACACGACCTAGATTTCTTGTCAATCACGTTTCTATCTCTTGGGCATAGTACGTTTTCAAAGGCCCAGTAAATCCGACGTCAAGTGGCTGCATTTTAATCCGATGAGTGAGGTGGCAAACAAACAGAATTACCAATGAGAGAATGAGTTCCCCCAACATGCGATAGGTGTCGTAATATGCAACACTGTCGCGTGTTTGAATCCCCATACTATCGCATATTAAGAATCTTGTCATCTTACATAATGAATCACCCACATACTATCAATGTTCGTTGCAAAATGAACCTGTTGTTGTTATAGTCTTCGGTCCGGAGACTGGTTTGTTGCAGCTCTACACCCTACTCTATCCTGAGCAAGAATTTTCATCTCCTCATAAGAATGGCAAAACATATCCATTTGAATCTGCTTACTATATGCGTCTCTTGGTCTCCCTCTGCGATTTTTACCCCACACACTTCCCTGCAGTGCTAAATTTACGATTCCTCGATGTCTAAGAATGTGTATTACCAAGTGATCCCTTCTTTTAGTCAAGGTCTTTTCTCGCCAATTCTGGCCAGTACCTTTTCATTAATTACGCTATCTACCCACCTAATCTTCAGCAGTCTTCTATTGCACCACATTTCAGTCCGCACTGTTTGTCGTCCATGTTTCACTCCCTTACAAGGTAACGCTCCACACAAATGCCTTCAGAAAAGACTTCCTTACACTTAAATTAATATTCGATGTTAGCAAATTTCTCTTTTTCTAAAACGCTTTTCTTCCCATTGCCATTCTGCATTTTATATCCTCTGTACTGCGATCGTCATATGTTATTTTACTACCCAACTAACAAAACTCATCTACCACCTTCAGTGTTTCGTTACCTAATCTAATTCCTTCAGCATCTCCTGATTTTCTAAGACTGCATTCCATTATCTTTGTTTTGCTCTTGTTAATGTTCATTTTATACGCTCTCTTCATCACACTGTCCATTCCATTCAACTGCTCTTCCAGTTCATTTGCTATCTCTCACAGATTTACAATGTCATCAGCAAAACGCAAGGTATTTCTTTCTTCCCCCTGACTTTAATCCCTATTCCAAATTTTTCCTTGCTTTCCTTCACCTTCTGCTCGAAGTAAAAACTGATTGTAAATAACTCTCCTTTCCCTGTATTTTACCCCTGCTGACTTCAAAATTTGAAAGAGTATATTCCAGTCAACATTTTCAAAAGCTAAAAATGTAGGTTTGCCTTTCCTTAATCTATCTTCTAAGATAAGTCGTAAAGTGAATTGCCTCCTGGGTTCCTTCGTTCCTCCTGAATCCAAACTGATCTTCCCCAAGGTCAGCTTCTACCAGCTTTTCCATTCTCCTGTAGATAATTCGTGTTAAAATTTTGCAAATATGACTTATCAAACTGGTGGTTCTGTAATTTTCACACCCCTCTGCGCCTCATTTCTTTGGAATGGGGATTATTATATTTTTCTTAAAGTCTGGGGGTATTACGCCTGTTTATACATCTTACATACCAGGTGAAACAGTTTTGTCATGGCTGACTCTCCCAGAGACTTTAGTAGCTCTGCAGGAATGTCATCTACTCCCGGGGCCTTGTTCCGACCTAGGTCTTTCAGGGCTCTGTCAAATTCATCTCTCAGTATAGTATCTCCCATTTCATCTTCATCTACTTCCTCTTCTATTCCTACGACATCGTCTCTAAGTTCATTTCCTTTGTAGAGCTGCTCTATGTACCCTTTCCACCTTTCAGCTTTCCCTTCTTTGCTAATTTTCAGTAATTATAGGAATAGCCGTCATAATGACTGCAATAAAGGAATGCAGTAATATCCACTCACCTTTAAGCTGAAATATTGTCTTATTACAAAAGCTCCAAATACTAGAAATGTTATCACAACCTCTAGTTTACTCTGTCGGCTCAACAATGGCGTCCTAGTCGTTGTGTCGTCGTCTGACACGCTATAGACCTGTTTAAAAAACTCTCCACCAGAGTGCAACACCTACCATGAACACAATTGTGATTCTCATATTAGGGAACTATCGTATAAGGGGTACCTTTCCCCTACACTTTCCCAGGGGCAACCGAAATTCGTTGTACATCTGTCAGTCATTCTCCATCCAAGTTAACATACGTCATAGCCGCACGTAATTTCCTGAAAGCGGGTTCCTCGCAAAATACTCTTACGTACACTGCCGACCCAAACTGCAGTACCTTGAAGAAGGCATCCAAAGTAAGTGAAACCAGCAGCTTGCAATTGCGCCGAGTAGAGATGCACACGATCAGCGTTTAAGCACATGAGCAAATCGCGGGCGCCTGTACCATCACCTGCAAGCGCCTTTATAAAAAGGGAACGGACAGCCTTGTGGACGTGCCGGAATTGTGTGACCGTGTGGTTGTTTTGAATAAGCAGCTTCAGTATGCATCGTAGCGAGTATCACACCACGTGGTATGCAGCGTAGTTGAGCGTCCTCACGGCGACCGTTGCTGTAAGCAGTGAGAGCTACCACACGTTCGTCAGTGTCAGTCGACAGCCACCAGGAGAATGCAGCAGTGAACAGCAAACACTTATTTCGTTTATATCTGTTTTCATGGTTTCATTCGTAAATTCTTCGCGAGTTTTTGTGCCTTGCAATCAGGGCCGGCGCAAGCCCAAGTGCCACTCCGTGCGAGCTGCTAAATTGCCGCCCCCCACTCCCAAATTATTATTATTTTTTTTTTAAACGTTCGTGGAATTTTATTTAAACAAATCTGTAGGAAATGTCAGCAATCAATCGCAATTTTTTAATTTACTTTTCATATCTACCTAGGTTTCGGCCACTGAGTGGCCAGCCTCAAAGCTTTTAATATGTGCTTACATCTAAACCCTCATCTTGACACTTACGTTCAGCATTACGGTATAGAAGTAAACAGAACTCAAAGCATTGAGAATAGCCACACTACGCCCGAAAAATAAAAACAAAAATTGTGACTGATTGGTGGCATTCTCTAGAGATTTATACAAAACAGTCGCTGGGCACCAGCTCAAAAATGGAGTCAAACCTGATTGAAGAAATCTAGCTAATTTTAATAAGCCTTGTGAATTTACAAAAAAGCTCACATGTGTTTGAAATCTATAACTGTAGGATATACTGTTCAGGAGATGAAGCCATAACAATTGAGCCGCGTGAAATAGAGTTTCAGGCCGAATTTCACTACAGACACAGGTGAAACGGCCACAGACTGGGGCGGAAGACAATGGAGAGAGGAAGAATAAGGAGATGGAGTAACATAATAATGCAATAAATACACACCCGGGCATCGACAAGTGCTAATGCCAGTCGAAATATATTGTCACGTTGCAATGGAAGTAGGCTTGAGTTTGAAGGTAACTAAACAAAGCACTTATACTGAAAGCACGTTTATTACGAACTCAACATACACGCAGCACTGACTGCCTCTCAGGCAGAGTGCTCTGCTATTTATACACAGACAGAATTTACCAGAAATTAGAAGAACAGTTAACATAAGAAACAAGTAGAACTTACAAGTGAACATAAGAAAGATGTAGAACCTTCTGGAATTGTAAATTACAAAGAAATAAATTTTCGCCGGTGGACGGGATTGAACCGGCGACCTTCTGCTCTGCAGTCCGTGACGCTATCCCCTGCGCCACGCCAGCAGTTGGTGTTCGTGGTCTCTCGCGGCAATATTAACCCACTGCACTGCGGTTGTTCATTTCAAAGAACTGACACTAGACATCTGTCGTAATTTTCAGGTGTCAATTCTTTCGTGTCTGATTATGGAATATCATTAACAGTTCGCTACAGAAGTCTTCAGCACATTCTTAGCTCCAAAATAATAAATTTCATTGAACTTCTGTCCATGCATCAGCAAGGCTTCAGAAAGCATTGTTCGTTTGAAACTCGATTTGTCCTTTTCTCACATGATATCTTGCGAGTCGTGTATGAAGAGCACCTGGCAGACTTCATACTGTACTGAAGACTACTAACGAACATACGAGTGTATTGGATATGTTCCCGGATATGTGTAACAGAAGCCAATACGTTGACCTCGACAGAGAGAGAGAGAAGGGCATAATGAGGAGTGTCCCAGGAAAGTGTGATAGGACCGTTATTATTTTCCATCTAAATGACGGACAGATGCAACTGTTTGCTGGGAAAGTGTTGTCCTTGAGCAACTGTAAAATGATTAGTAGGATACTAGATGACTTAGTCAAAATTATATGAAATATTCTCAATGTACAAGCCGCGTCACGTCGAATAAAATCCTGGAGGTTTCGATGCCAACCTCCGCCATCGTCATCAGGAGTAAAACAGATTCCAACCATTTGGTGGCCCACAGAACACGTGCGGAAAACCCCAAGGTGAGCAGTGAGCCGAGGTACCGACGCCAGTGTGAAAGACAGGCAATGCCAAGTACGTCCAACATCCTCTAGATACAAGTCTATGTCATGTCACACCGATAGGCAGCCATCACAAGCTCATTGGATGGCACTACGAGGCCAGCCACTCAGCTAGCGATGGCAGCCTATCAGTGTGACATGACACGGATGTGTTGTGAGTCCTTAGATCTAGATGGTTGTTGGTACGTCATCAGAGAAGGCGTCATCAGAGAAGGCTGGAGACACAAGTGGAGACAACGACATCGCTAGCTGACTGGCTGGCCACTGGGGCACAGCCCACTGTTTCATAGCAGCCAGTCAGTTAGCTAGAGATCGGGTTGTCTCCAGCCTTCTCTGATGTGCAGAACCGAGTGACATCACGAGGCGTGTACAGCTGGCGCCACATATGAATCTAATATTCACAGAATATATGACATCAACTGCGATTGGGGAAAGCTGAAAATTTGTACCCAGTCGGTATTCGAACCCGGTTCTCCTGTTTTCTAGGCAGTTGCGCTGACCCCTATCGTTAGTGGGGAGGGGTGGGAAAGTTTGAAGCCCTTACTCTTTGCGGGAATTAGTTTCATAACTACGAGTTTGAGTATTGTGGGCAGGGCGAAGCTGGGAATTTGTATCTGACGTAAGGCGTGCTTAGGTAGTCCTTGCAGGTGCGGTGATCACTGTGTCCCCAGTGGTGTAGGGGTCAGCACAACTGCCTAGAAAGCAGGTTCGAATCCCGACTGGGTAGCTTTGCCCAATCGTAGTTGATGTCATATATTCTGTGAATATTAAATAATAACAGCTGCAGGATCAGAAGTGACGTCTGTTCTTTCGGAACAAACGCCACATGTATATATACATATGAATCTGGCGCACCTACTTCCTTTCAAGCCTCTGCTTCCATACTGCGTCCAAAGTTCGCCCCACGACCTGCTGTGTATCCCTGGTATCTCTGGAAACTTATTTAATCTAATTTCAGCCGCTTCTTTTATAATTTCCAGTAATATGGAGTTTGGGGCAAAATTCTCGTATTTTGAAACTGAATCTTATGTCTACTTTGTTAGACAATATTCTTTCATGGTTGACTTATAAAGTTCTCTTTGTCTTCTGTGTCGGTGTGCTCCGCAGAACGCTCAGCAACTATTCGAATAGTCTGCCCAATATAAACACTTCCACACTCATAGGGGACACTATAAACTCCTGTAGCATGCAAAGTTGCTGTCCTTAACAGGGCATAACATGTCTCTGAGCTTGGAGATGGGCAGGAATACTGGTCTCAGTCCATGTTGCTTCAACACATGTCCTATCTTGGTGGTCCACAGAATGGAAGAAAAGCTGTCGGCTTGGCCTTGTCTGCTGATTCATGGGGTCCCTTATGTTGGCGACAACGGAAACCTCTGACAATTTCACTCTTGCTGTAATCGTTTTCCTTGTAAATGGGCTTCAAATGTTGGAATTCAGACTGCAGATGGTCGTCGTCATAAACAACCTTCGCCCTGTGTACCAGTGGTTCAGGACAGCTTTCTTATGTAGAGGATGATGGAAACTCTTACCGTTCAGGTAACGATCAGTGTGCGTTGACTTTCTGTACACTGAATGACCTGCTTTCCACTCAACGAAAGTGACCAAGAATGGGAGCTTGCCATCCTTCTCTATCTCGACAATGAATTTTATTTAAAACTTCCGGGCTCATAAGCCGTGGTCGATTTATAAAACTTTCCCCTAACGTTTCATCTTCGGCTGCGGAAGACATCTTCAGAGGTAGAATGGCGAACTGCGATGAGAACTTAAGGGAGCGCCGTATATATAGGCAATGTAGAGGGCACCACAAGACATCACGTGACGTCTCCTAAGACACTGTCTCTGGTATTGCCAACATTCTTGGCAGAGAAGAATCGATTGTCATATCGCTGGTGTAAAGCAGAAGTCCAAATTCTGTCTAATTTAACAGCTTCCCCTTTCCTGTTAGAGCTATTACGATGTTTATAGATCTCGATTGCTTCTCTATATGTGCACGCATGATAGTTCGAAGTTTTTGAGATGACACTAGTCTCATTAAATTTAATTTCATGATTGCCATCTTGGTATACATGTTCTGCTACGGCCGATTTCTCCGTGTGCCCCAGGCGGCAATTTCTTTTATGTTCGACAAGACGAGTATTGACGCTCCTTTTTGTAGTTCCAATGTAGACTGAACCACAGCTGCAGGGAATTTTATATACACCTGGTGTATTCAACAGATGTCGTACATCTTTTGCAGATCTTAAATACTCTTTTATCTTCCTTGTAGGTCTGAAAATGTTTTCTACCCCAAACTTGTTCAGCACTTTTCCAATACGGTCTGTAACCTTATTTATGAACGGAAGAAAAACTTTCCCCTTAGGCAGTTGTTGTTCCTTGTTAACATTAACTTTCTCCCTGGGACGAAGGGCTCTGTCTATTTCTTTGGTAGAATAACCGTTCTTCTGGAAGGTGGATCGTAAATGCTCCAACTCATCTTTTAAATAAGTGGGTTCACAAATTTTATGCGCCCTGTCAACCAATGTTTTAACCACACCACACCTGAGCATTTGCATTCCTATTTCATATTCTTTTGTTTTTCAGATGGCCGAACTACGCACACTGTAGGCTATGAATTAGCGGTCCGAAATGATTTCGACGGCTATGAAAGTATACTCTACTACATATGAAGGTCATTGAAGTAAAGCTTGACATTTCGAATTTGGAAATTTGTGAGTGTTGCTATTTATTTTTCAGCAGTTTCCTTTTTGCGTCCGACTCTTCGGCAAAACGAATTTGTGAAAAGTGCAGTCAATTTTTATGTGATATCTTATGGTGCCGTGTAGAAATATGTTTACAAAAAACGATTCCTGAGAGATGAAGGACAAGAGCTTGACCATCAAATCTGAAGGAAGCGACACCGGTCTCTCTTTTGGCTGCGCGACCATCGCTTATGAGCAACTTTCAACAGTTGGCACTACACGTTTTCAATATTTTCGTACTGCTTCAAGTGCATGACACTACTGTCGAAAGAGAAGATTAGTTTGATATTGTGAATGTGGTCTTCATTGCATTTTAATCATGGAATTTTCTGACATTCCATCGTGTTTACAGGATTTTAATGATTTGGGTTCTGATTTTAAAGTACTTGAGGTAAGTTGTGTATAATGTTTCGTTGTAATTACTCAGTGGCCGTTTGGTTGTATCATTGATGTGCAACTATCCTAAGGAAGTAACAGTGTATAAAATATTTGCTAGTGATGGTGCATAATTATATGTCAGTTCAGAAAGATTCGCTATGTGAAACACAAGATTGTTTTTATGATGCCAAGTCAGTGTGTGATTGTTTCACGTTTTAGACGTCGTAAGAAAAACATGGTGTAGTGTTCATATAGCGATTACTTTTGTTAATATCATTGTACACCAGTACAAACTGAAGGCGAATAGGCCTACAGTTGTTGGTGATTTGTGTAACATTGAAACCTCTCTTTTTCTTGTATTTACATCAATGGTAAACAAAGACTTTCTTATCCAAACAACTGGGAATAACAAAGTTTAAATGCTTAGATATAATGTGGAAATATTTGTTACTGTTATGTTTAGCTTGTAATAAGTGAATGCCAATTGTTGCCAGGAACTTAATCGAGAATACCTTAAGAAACTGGATGAGGTTTCAGATCTGCAGGCAAAATGTGTGAAAGAGATAAATCATCAGCGATATCGAATGAACATAATTAACCGCTCTCTAAAGAGGTAAGTATTTGCATTGGAAATGTACACTATTAAATTTTTCATATGTTGCATATTTGTTGGGAAGTGTGAAATAGCTGAACCTGTCATGCACGGCAGTATTTAAGCTAATAAATTTTTGCATGAGTAGGTTGCATAATGGTGTACTGCCATCCTGTGGGGTTTCATAACTTGAATTGTTTATTTGGAGACCAAGAACTACATGATTATCAAGCTTATGCCAAATAAGAGTGGTTTAAGAGTTGTGAATAATAGTTTTCTTGAAACCCATTAGACAATTTTGAAGTAAAGCTAGTTATTGTACAACTCAAGAACAGCTTTTATGACAATAAAGTTATAGGCCTAACTAGAATACTTTGCTATGTATGTAGTACTACTATTCTAAGAATGTATGCCACCTAACCATTCATTACACAGCTTGTAGGAATCTATCTGCATTTACAACTCTTTGGGATTGATAACATGTATTGGTGCATATGTATTGGAGTATGTGTGAAGCACTTACCAGTTTTTATGTGGACTATGTTACATTTATACAATATGTGTGTCACCAATGTAATGGACAATTCTTGTTGTAGCCCTTTCTGAAGTTAGATAGCTAACTTATTCTGTTTTACCAATTTTCTCATGAATTTGGTGTGAAACAGATAAAACTGTCACAGGTGCTGTATGCCAAAATAAGACTCCTAACTGCTGGTTTTGGCTCACAAGCTTGGGTCATTTATAGGACGCGATTCCACCCAACAGCTTTGACCCATGCGTGTTTGTAGAAGGCATGAGTAATTATGTGGTGGCAGAGTTAAAAGTAACACTTTGTTTACAAACAGAACAGAGTATAGATTAATATTTTGTGTAGTTTCCCTCTGATGGTAGAGTGCCGAATGTGCGAATTATTGTGCTGAGAATTGGGATTGATGGTACATTATGTTATCTGTAATTTAAGAGGATAACTACAAGTTATTTATTATCTATAATATTGAAGTATTAAGATGTCCTGTATACGGGTTTTCCAACATGCTACTGACGTCGTGGGTCAAAGCAGATGGGTGGAATTGCCTCGTAAATATAGCCACCAGCTTTCAGATGTGAGACAAAACATTCTGCCTGCATAGACCTACTGTCTGAGAGCCATAGTTGCCAAACACTGGGGTGTGATCAAAGAAATGTAGGCCTAAATAAAATAGTGTGAACTTTGTGCCAACCTGAAACAGGGAGGTGTCCATTTTGTTCGCCACATTCAGAGAGGCCCCAAGGATAATCACACTGATACACTTAGATACACTCCTAGAGAATGTCAAGGTAATGATTCACAGATGCAATATAAAATCATACATTCCACGTCACATGCAATTTTTTGCTGTCGAAATTTTGGGCACTTGTCTTCCCGAAGTACAGCAGTCCCTCTAAGAGCTGAATATGGATGCCCACTTCATGAGGAGAGCTCCTGTGTTCCACCTCCTGTGTGTGTAATTTGTAATTAATGCCATTCTTCACTCTCCCTGTATTGCCTGGTGCATAAGAAGGAGAAGAAAATAAAGAGTGAAAGTCCCTTGAATGTTTAACATACCATGAGGCCCACCGAAAATTAGTGTCTGCATCTTGTGCAAATGTTGTGTACTTTTGCTTCTGTTACATCCTCTACCCCTCCTCCTCATCCCACTCCCACCTTCCCCCCAGGGGGCCCACAGCTCATTTGTAAGTACGTGTGTGGCGCGCACGGGGGTCCCGAGCCGAAGCAGTCTTTCTTCCACCCCAGGCTGCTTCACTTTCCCTCCCGGTTCATGCCTTTGCCTGGAGATGGGCATCCTTTGCGAGTCAAGGTGGTTTCTTGTCCTAGTTTCTTTTTTTCCTTGGTCTCTTCCTTTCCTAACCTTTCTGTCTTTCTCTCCTTGCTGTACTTTCATAGCCTTCCTCTCCTCCTCATTAGTCTCTGCTTTGGCGTTTGAGACACTTCATCTATTCTTCTTTCCTCCCTATGCGTGTCTGAAGGCCGACCCACGCTTTATCATGTGTAGCAGGTGACGGAGTAACGCGTAATTCCCCGCCCCGGGTAGACAAGTAGGGCACATATGTACCCCCTGGTAAAGGCCAGGCCCAGGGAGGGGTAATTACCTGAGCTGTTACCTTCCGAACATGCAGATTGGTCCCTCCGTCAGTTCTTGGTAGGTGTGACCTGAGGTGCGAACAATCACCTAAGGCGGGTAAGCCCTGAGAGAGGGCCCCCACTAGGAAGGAGCGCGCCATCGGAGACGCCAGTAATCATGGGGGACACTTCCGTAATGACTGCCTTCTCTTCTTCTGTGACTTTGAGCCAAAAAAGAAAGATCAATTCACCTCAGCATAAGAAAACTTTGCCCAATCTTCCGAAATTCCTAGTTGTCTCTCGAACCAACGATAAAGATTTCACTTCTGTAAATCCTTTCGTCATTCAGAAAGGTGTTGATGCAATTTCTGGCCCTGTTAAAACCTGTTCGCGTCAGCGCAATGGCACATTGTTACTGGAAGCGGAAAGTGCCTTCCAGGCCCAAAAATTGATACGGACGACATTGCTACACACGTTTCCTATCCAGGTAGAAGCGCATTGCACGCTCAACCCGTCACGGGGGGTAGTTTTCACGAGATTCCTTGACGGGTTGTCTGACGAAGAAATACAAACAGATATGTCCGACCAGGGTGTAACAGTCATGCATAGGGTGTTGGAAAAGGTCAATAACCAGCTGACACCAACTCGTACTGTGTTCTTGACGTTCGACAGAGTTGAACTCCCGTCAAAGGTCAAAGCTGGGTATGAAGTTATCTCCGTCCACCCTTATGTAACAAACCCAACGCGCTGTTTCCAATGCCATAGATACAACCACACCCGTCAATCTTGCCCTAATGCAGCAAAATGTGTCACTTGTGGTAGGGACGCCCATGAGGGCGATTGCCCACCTCCGTCCCCTCACTGCCTTAATTTCAACGGTGACCATGCGGCTTCCTCTAGGAACTGTCCTGTTTATAAGGATGAAAAGGTCATTCAGCAAATTCGGGTTACGGAAAAGGTCTCAACATCTGCCGCTCGAAAGTTCTTGGCGAGTCGAAAGCCCACTGTCCTCCCAGCGGGCACATACAGTAAGGTCCTCACCTCCACTCGACCTACTAAGGATGCAGGTACGCAGACCTGTGATTTCACTTTCCCTGACACAGTTGTGTGATCGGCCAGCCCGAAGATTGCCCGTTCCATGTCCCCGCTTCCTCCTACTGCTTCTAAAGTTCAGTCTTCGTCAGCCTCTAATAAACCGTGGATTCAGTGGACAGGGGTAAGTATTAGGCCGGTACTGAGAGTATTAATTGAAACCACCATTGTTCCACTCAGGGGCTCGGCATTAATTTGCTGAGTACGGGCTTGTCAAACCTGGGGTCCTGAGCTGTGGGCTGTGTCGTGCCAACAGTCCGCTACACCGTAAGGTCTGTGCGTGCTTCAACGACCATCGTTCGGTGCGACGGTAGAACGTTATACGTTTCAGAGCCCGGGAGATGCATGGCTGTTGAGGTTGAACAGCTGCTAGCGAGCAACCTCTAAGGAACCTGCCGCACCTCTGTTGTGTAAGGCTTACCCAGGCAAGCAGGGTTCTGTCTGGGTGGACCTTTAGTTCCCTAGCTGCTCGTGGGACCAGGATGAAACGAGCAATTAATAGCATTGCCACACACAAAAATGGTGTCTCTAAGCGAGGAAGGAATGAGTACAATGCTGCAGAGTATGATCCCCAAACGTTCCCTTCCCTGGCTACACCATGGGAAAAACGTCAGGCAAGACAGAAGGGTGAGGCTTATGCCCCTAAATATCTTGTTTGTAGCCGTACTGATGGAGAAACATTTAAAACAACGAAGCCATTATTCTTTGTGGAGAACTTGGAGGATAAGTTCGGGGAGGTGGAAGGGATGTCTAAAATGCGGTCAGGGTCTGTCTTAATAACGACGTCATCCCCAGCCCAGTCACGGGCACTGCTTGCCTGTGACAAGCTGGGTGATATTTCCGTTACCATCACGCCACACAAGACGTTAAACATGGTGCAGGGAATAATCTTCCACAGGGACCTTTTGTTGCAGTCGGATGACGATCTGCGTTCGAATCTAGAGCGACGGGGAGTTCATTTTATTTGACGAGTCCATAGGGGTCCGAAGGACAATAGGGTCGCGACCGGTGCCTTCATCTTGGCTTTCGAGGGTGATTCATTGCCCGAGAAGATCAAGGTGATGGTCTACCGGATCGACGTAAAGCCCTATGTTCCTCCCCCTATGCGCTGTTTTAAGTGCTGGAGGTTTGGGCATATGTCCTCACGATGTGCTGCCAATCCTACACGTCGGGAGTGCGGACGTGCTGTCCATCCGAACGTCCCCTGCACCCCTCTTCCAGTATGTGTTAATTGCGGCTAAAATGACTCCCCTTGTTCGCCTGTCTGCACAGTTCTGCACCAAGAAAGAAAGATCATTGAGTAAAAGACCAGAGACCGACTGACGTACTCAGAGGCAAAGAAGTAGTATCATAAGCTCCACGCTGTGCTCCACGTCAACACCTATGCCACAGCAGCCTCACTGTCATCCTCCACTGTGCCTACGATCCAGTCAGTGCAGTCTGTACCAGTGGGCTCCCAGGCCCAACAAACTGTCCCTGCCCCCTTACCAGGTGGGGGCGCTTCCTCTTCGGTGGCTCCCACACTTTTCACCGTGGGAGCAACACCCGCTAAATCGGGGATGCGAGTCCCGACGTCTAAGCCGGAAAAGGAGAAGCCTTCTCCGGCCCCTCTCGCTGAGAAGGGGTCCCTCAGGACACCCCCTTCCGCAGCTACTCAGAGCGCTCCGGAGTATCCTGGCCACCGGCCTACAGATCTACAACCTGCCGGTCGAAGAGCTTCTTGCCCTTCTTCTGTCCCGGATGCTGCCTCTGGGAAGCCCTTTCGGCCCAGCAAACAAAACGGCCAGCGAGAGGAAAAGAAGAAGCATAACAAGAAAAAAAGAATGTTTGGTGGCTTCAAAGCCACAACCACCCACATCCTCTTCTTCGGAGGATGAAGTCGAGATCCTCGCATCTCCTGAGAATCTCGCGATTACTGATTCCCCAGACAATAATATCTCTGGTTCTGTGGATTTAGAGCACATGGTAGCAGATGGTCCAATGAAGTGATCTGCTCTTTTATTTATCATGGCGGTACAGCCAGGAGATAACATCATCCTCCAGTGGAATTGTGGTGGCTTTTTCCACCACCTGCCTGAGCTACGACAGCTTCTAAGCCAAACACCTGCTTTCTGTATCGATCTTCAGGAAACCTGGTTTCCAGCGATGCGGTCCCCTGCCCTTCGAGGCTACCGGGGCTATTTTAAAAATCGCTCTATCTATGGCAGAGTTTCCGGTGGAGTCTGCATCTATGTCCTAGCCACTGTCCCGAGCGTTGCCATGCCTCTTCGAACGCCTCTAAAGGCGGTTGCTGTTCGGCTCCAGGCAGTGCAAGACATTACCATATGTTCGGTCTACCTCCCACCTGATGAGGATGCCTCTCCTGTAGACCTCGCTGCCTTGGTCGCCCAACTTACCCCACCCTTCCTTCTTTTGGGGGACTTCAATGCCCACCACACTCTGTGGGGTGGCACACAGACCTCGGCACGGGGTAGAGATGTTGAGACTACTGACGCAGCTGAACATCTGCCTCCTCAACACTGATGCTGCTATGCCATAGATCTGTCTGTCTGTAGCCCAAGCCTGCTTCCGCACTTCACTTGGAGGGTCCACGATGACCTGTGTGGCAGCGACTATTTCCCTATCTTCCTGTCGCTCCCACAGTGTCCACTTGCTGACCATCTGCCTCGCTGGTCCCTCCATAGGGCTGACTGGCCAGCAGATTCCATAGCCGCTGTGCTTCCCTCTCCTCTTCTGGCTGATATAGATACCGCTGTTCAGCAGGTCACACATTCCATCATTTCTGCTGCTGAGAACACCGTACCTGTCTCACTTGGATCACTCCACCGTAAGTCGGTGCCCTGGTGGACGCCGGAGATAGCTGAGGCCATCCGGGAACGTCGGCGAGCTCTACAGCGCCCCCGTCGCCACCCTTCCTTCGATAACCTTATTGCGTTTAAGCGTCTCCGTGCACGGGCATGGCGATTGATCCAGCAAAGCAAGAGGGCCTCCTGGGAGCGCTATGTCGCCTCCATTGGATCCCGAGCATCGCTTTCACGGGTATGGTCGCAAGTTCGACACCTCTTTGGCCACCGCCCACCAGTGGGAATTCCATGCCTCAGCATTCAGGGTACAATTTGCACTGACCCTCTCAAAATAGCTGAGCATTTGGCACACCACTACGCTCGCACCTCAGCGACCACTGCATATGAAGCTGATTTCCGCGCCCTTAAAGAGCGCACAGAGCGAAAACAGATATCGTTTCGAACACGACACCAGGAAATCTACATCATCCCTTTCAGCAAATGGGAGTTCGAAAGCGCCCTTGCTGCATGCCCAGCCACGTCCCCGTCAGACATCTGTCAGCGGACTCTAAACGCCAACTTCTCTCCTTGCTGAATCATCTCTTGGGTTGAGGGTGTCTTCCCGTCCCAATGGCAGGATAGCATCATCATCCCAGTGATGAAGCCCGGGGCTGATCCGCAGGTGGCTGATAGTTACTGACCAATCAGCCTCACCAACGCTCCGTGTAAACTCCTTGAACGGATGGTGAGTCGGAGTTCCTCGAGGACCGGGAACTCCTGGCCCCGCAACAGAGTGGGTTCCGTCGTGGCCACTCTGCTATCGATAATCTCATGTCGCTGGAGTCGGCCATCCGTACAGCCTTTACACGCCGCGAACATCTGGTTGCTGTATTCTTTGACCTGCGGAAAGCGTAAGACACCACCTGGCGCCACCACGTACTGTCTACGTTGTACGACTGGGGCTTAGGCGGTCCGCTTCCTGTATTCATACAGAATTTTCTCGCGCAACGGTCTTTTCGTGTTCGTATTGGTTCCTGTTTCAGTTCCCTCACTATCAAGAAAATGGTGTCCCACAGGGATCCGTTCTTAGTGTCCCTTTATTTTTGGTTGCTATCAATGGTCTTGCTACTGCTGTGGGGTCATCGGTTTACACCTCTTTGTATGCCGATGGCTTCTGACTTTGCCAGCTCAAACAAAAGTGCTGGCGATACCTTAATATTCTACGCTGTCTAAGCCATACTGTTTGGAGAGCGTCACGCCCAACGCTCCTGCGGCTTTATAAGGCACTCATTCAGTCGCGCTTAGACTATGGGTGCGTAGTATATGATTCGGCTGCACCTTCTGCACTGCAAACATTAGACCCAGTCTTACATTCTGGTGTTCGTTTGGCGACAGGGGCTTTCCGCACGAGCCCCGTGATAAGCCTCCTAGTTGAAGCTGGGGTCCTTCCTCTGCGATTCCGCCGGCAGCACCTGCTGGTTTCATACGTTGCCCTTGTTAAGGCTTTGCCACACCATCCGAACCACCAGCTTCTTTTTCCAGGCGCCGCACTTCGTATCCCTCCAAGACGGCCTCGGTCAGGTTATCCAATATAAGCCCGTGTTCGTTCTCTACTTTCGTCCCTCGAATCCAACCACTCCCTGCCACTTTCTGACATTCCTCTCAAACCCCTCCTTGGTCCATTCCCCATTTGCAGCTTTGTCTGGATCTGTCACATAAATCAAAGGACTCCGTTTCTCTTAACACAACTCCACCACCAGTTCCTGGATCTCTTCAACTCTTTCCGTGGTGCTGAAGCCATTTATACTGATGGGTCACTAGCAGATGGTCGTGCTGGGTATGCATGTCTCCATGGTGACCATGTCGAATAGCATTCATTGCCCCGTGAAAGTAGTGTCTTTACTGCAGAGCTGGTCGCTATCCTCAAGGCTCTAGAACACCTCCGAGCTTGCCCCAGGGGGTCATTTGTCAATTGTAGTGACTCCCTGAGTGGTTTGCAGGCACTCGACCAGTTCTTCCCTCATCACCTGTTAGTGCAGTCCATTCAAGACACTACTTACTCTCTTGGCAAATCTGGCCGATGTGTGGTTTTCCTGTGGACCCCTGGCCATGTCGGCATACCGAGGAATGAACGTGTTGACCAGTTGGCCAAACAGGCCACCACTGCGCCACCCTTAATCATTGGCATTGTAGAATCGGACCTCAGGTTAGCATTGCACAAGAAGGTGCGTGATGCTTGGAGTGCCGAATGGTCTACCATGAATGCAACAAGCAAGCTCCGAGCAGTGAAGCTATCCACAACTCTGTGAAGGTCTTCACTGCGGCCCATACGTCGAGAGTCAGATGTCCTCTGCCGCCTCCGTATTGGGCATACCTGGCTGACCCATGGTCATCTCCTTTGGCGTGAGGCCCCACCTGTGTGTCGGTGTGGAGCAGTGCTGACAGTCGTCCATCTTCTGATGGACTGCCCAGTTTTAGCTACCTTGCGGCAGTCTTTTCACCTACCAGACTCGCTACCCTTAGTTTTAGGCGACGATGCCTCCACGGCTCATCCTGTTTTAAGTTTTATTCGCGCAGCTGGTTTTTACAACTCCATCTAGTGGTGGGTGCTATAGCCTGATACTTCAGGTCCGAACCTATCCAGTGATTTTAAACCCTTTTAAGACCCTTCTGTAACTTACCACGGGGTTTTTAGTATGGCTGGCTCATCCTGTTTTTTCTCTGTGATCAGTCAGCCATGTTCTTCTGCTGTCCAGTTTTAGGTGAGATCTCGACTTCGTTTTACTTATTGTGTGTCTTCCTTGTGTGTTGTCAATGACTTGTCCTATGTCAACTTACCCCAGTTGTGGGTTTTCATCTTCGAAGCTGTTTTTTACTTTTTATACACTTGACAGAGGACTCTTAGCTAGGAACAGGGAACTGATGACCTAGCTGTTTAGTCTCCTCAAAACCAACAACAACAGGCAGTTGCCGTCCGCATCACTCTATCCACCGTCTCCTTTTCCCTCTGTAATATCTATTCGCCATCGTCATCTGCTCTTACTACGGCAGATGTGCTACACCTCGTTGACCAGCTCCCTTCACCTTTAATGCCCACCGCCCCCTATGGGGCTCTCCAGCACCTTGTCCGAGAGGCTCCCTCTTAGGGGACCTTTTCCACCACCTCAATCTTGTTTGCCTCAACACCGGTGCACCGACCTTCCTTTCTGACACAACCCATAGTTATTCCCACATAGACCTTGCGATATGCACTCCTCAGCTTGCACGTCTGTTCGAGTGGTATGCACTTTCTGACACGTACTCCAGTGACCATTTCCCTTGCATCATTCCCCATCTCCTCGTCCCACCAGTTGGAAAATCTCTAAAGCCGACTGGGGGCTTTATTCTTCCATGGCTGTTTTTCACGATCAGAATTTTCCCAGCTGTGACAGTCAGGTTGAATACCACACAGAGGTTATTCTCACCGCTGCTGAACATTCCATACCTCTTAAATCTTTGTGTCCCGGTCCCTTGGTGGACTGCAGCCTACCGCGACGCGCTTAGAGCCCGGCGACGTGCTTTACGCACCTTCCACCGCCACCCAACGTTGGAGAATTCTATAAATTATAAACGAATGAGTGCCCGATGTCGTCGTATTATAAACGACAGCAAAAAAACTTGCTGGACTACTTTTACCAGTTCTTTTAACCGCTTTACTCCCTCCATGGTTGTTTGGGGTGGCCTAAGCCGTTTATCCAGCATCAAGGTCCACTCTCTGATTCCTGGCCTGACCGTCGAGAATCCAGTCCTCGTGGACCCCGCTGATGTATCCAACGCATTGGGCCGTTTCTTTGCGGAGGTTTCGAGCTCTGCCCATTACCACCCTGCCTTTCTCCCTCGCAAACAGGTAGAGGAGCCACGGCCGCCTTCTTTCCAGTTTTTTAATCGTGAAAATTATAATGTCTCCTTCGCCATGCAGGAGCTAGACCGTGCTCTCCCCTGTCCCGGTCTTCTGCTCCCGGGCCCGATTCCCTCCATATTGAGATGCTGAAGAACCTCTCTCCTGCGGGCAAATGTTTTCTTCTTAGTACCTACAATCGCATATGGACTGAAGGTCATGTTCCCACAAGTTGGCGTGAAGCCATTGTTGTCCCCATCCCCAAACCAGGGAAGGACAAACTTCTTCCTTCCAGTTATCGCCCCATTTCTCTGACGAGCTGCGTCTGTAAGGTGATGGAACACATGGTTAACGCTCGGTTGGTCTGGCTCCTTGAATCTCGCCGCCTCCTGACTAATATCCAATGTGGTTTTCGTCGACACCGCTCTGCTGCTGATCACCTCATTACGTTGTCGACCTTCATTATGAATAACTTTCTAAAGAAGCGTCAAACAGTAGCAGTGTTCAACTTGGAGAAGGCATACAATACCTGCTGGAGAGCAAGCATTCTCCGCACATTGCACACATGGGGCCTTCGGGGCCGCCTCCCTCTTTTCATTCAAGCATTTTTGGCGGATCGCAAGATCCGGGTACGGGCGGGCTCTGTTTTGTCAGATACCTTTTGCCAGGAGAATGGGGTACCTCAGGGCTCTGTCTTGAGTGTGGCTCTCTTTGCCATTGCAATCAATCCAATCGTAGATTGCCTTTCAGCCGACGTTTCCGGGTCTCTTTTTGTTGACGATTTCGCAATCTATTGCAGCGCCCAGCGGACGAGACTCTTGGAACGTTCTCTCCAACGCTGTCTTGACCGTCTATATTCCTGGAGCATCGCAAACGGCTTCCGATTCTCCACTGAGAAAACTGTGTGTATAAACTTCTGGAGATACAAGGAATTTCTTCCACCTTCTCTACGTCTCGGCCCTGTTGCTCTCCCTTTCGTGGAGACAGTGAAATTCTTGGGACTCATGTTGGTTCGTAAACTTTGCTGGTCCACACACGTGTCCTACCTGGCTGCCCGTTGTGCCCGATCCCTTAATGTTCTTTGTGTCCTCAGTGGCACGTCATGGGGAGCAGGATCGTACCATCCTGCTTCACCTTTACCAGGCCACTGTTCAGTCGAAGCTCGACTATGGAAGCCTTGTATACTCTTCTGCATGGCCTCGATTCTCCGCCGTCTCAACTCTATTCACCATCAGGGATTACGTCTGGCGACCGGTGTATTTTATACCAGCCCTGTTGAAAGTCTGTATGCCGAGGCTGCTGTATTACCCTTGACCACTCGACATGACATACTCTTGTGTCGGTACGCATGCCGCCTACGGTCGATGCCCAACCATCCATCTTACAGATTATTTTTTGACGACTCACTTGATCGCCAATATTAGTTGTCTGCGATTGCCTTGCTTCCACCTGGAGTTCGGTTTCGCCGCCTACTACAGCGGCTCGATTTTACCCTTCCTTCCACCCTTCGGATGAGCGAAAGCCCATTGCCACCGTGGCATCAGGCCCAGGTTCACACTCACCTTGAACTTAGCTCGCTCCCCAAGGAGAGCACTCCGGATTTGGTATACCGCTCGAGGCTTGTCGAACTCCGTTCGCGGTTCGATAATGCCATATTTATTTACACTGATGGCTCCAAGAGCACTGCTGGTGTTGGATGTGCCTTCTTCGTCGGGGACAACCGTTTCCAATAAAAGCTCTCTGACCAGTGCTCGAACTTCACGGCTGAGCTTTTTGCCCTCCAGGCTGTTTTGTGTACCTGCCGCCACCGCCAACCTTACTATGCCATATGTTCGGACTCCCTTAGTGCCCTGCAGAGTCTTAAGGACCCTTTCTCGAACCATCCTCTCGTGTATCGGATCCAACGCTTCCTCCAGTTGCTAGCAGATGACAGCTGCCACGTTTCTTTCCTGTGGGTCCCTGGCCACGTGGGTGTGCCTGGGAATGAGACAGCCGACATAGCAGCCAAGGCAGCAGCTCTTTTGCCTCGCATGCCTACCTTTTGCGTCCCATCGGAGGATGTTCAACTGGCTCGTCGCCGGAGTACCGTGTCGTCCTGGCACAGTGCGTGGTTCTCACTGTACGACAATAAATTGAGAACTGTAAAACCGATCCCGACCGCTTGGAGGACCTCCTCACACCCCTCTCGGCGGGAAGAGGTCATCCTGGCCTGTTTGCGGATCGGTCACTGCCGTTTCAGCCACCGTCATTTGCCAACCGCCGATCCTGCACCGCTGTGTTCGTGCGGTGTATTGCCGACGGTGCGACATGTTTTACTGTTTTGTGTTAATTTTAATCATCTCCGTGTAGCCCTTCACTTTCCGTCTACTCTGGAGGAAACTTTAGCTGATGACACACGGGCAGCTGCTCGAGTTTTGCGTTTTATCAACTTAGCCAATTTATCAAAGGCTATTTAACCCTTTTAATAATTTTTAATCTTTTGTTTTTAGCCTTCTCTTAATATTGTAACTGGCAGTTACCAATTTTTTGAGATCTAGCGAATATCTGTTCTTGTCTGGGCGCTAATGACCTTAGCAGTTGTGCGCCCTAAAACCACAAAAAAAAAAAAAAAAAAAAAAAAACCTCATACGGGAATCCGCAATGGCGTAAAGAGAACATGAATGGCAGGGGCGCTACAGCCATAGCGTGAAACTTGTGGAAGTTTGAGACGGCAGAAGCAGAGCATGGGTAACAAAGTGGTTAAGGCGACCACTGGCCCAAAGTGGGAGACCCGGTTAGATACCCGACGCAATTCACATTTTCACTTGTTGCCATTCTTTAATTTCAGTGGCCTAATGCAGTCACCGTCAATCCTTTCCTTCCTAATCCTTCTTCCTTCCCTTCCATCATCAATAATTTGCAAATGCAATAAAGCTGTGAAGCCGGTGTGGTGTCTGTTTTTTCGGACATGTTAATAATTAGGAATAATTGTATTTATTTAGCACCATAATCTAATGCACTGAATAGAAGAGTCATTCGACACCAAGAAAATGTCACAAGTGAACAACTGGTATGATAAAAGTCCCTTCTCCAGTTGTTACGGCAAGCTCTAGAGGTGGCTACAGGGGTAACTATCGGCAGAGTGTGAATGCTTCTCTTTTTTCCTTCCTGAGCGGGAGTGCTGCTCATGAGTTGATGTTTGCCCATCTCTGTTATAAACCATTTTCAAAATAAACTTGGAAAGTATAACACTATTGAAAAATACCTCAACATCCAAAGTACACCTTGCTCACTAAGTGTGAGTATTTAAAGTGTTAGCCTTAAATTAATGTGTGTACAAACAACAATAATAAAGTATTTTCACACAATTCTTACTTTTAGATTCATAAACAACTTTTCGAATAATCCTTTCCTTCCTTTCCGCTATCACATTTTTCGAGACATGGTTGAACAGCATTGTGAAAGCAACTCATTGTATTGCACTGGAGTCTTATCTTGGTGAAATGATGTACTTTTTTCGTAACATTTTGAACTCTGAAGTTTGTAAGTTGAAGATCTATGAATTATTATTGGATGGTATTAAGAATGGGGCCAGAGTGTGCAAATTCCTTCATAGTAATTAACAGGCTGTGTGAATTTAGACAGCACTGTATGTGGGAGGAACAACGATCTGTGATGAATTGCACTGGATAAAGTAGCATTCTCTATTGAAGAAATATTTTAACGGGTTTTGACCTATGTGACAGTCATCCTCAGAAATTTGACTTATTTGGCTTTCTCAGGATGACCATTACAGAGGTTGAAACTTGTTAAATAAAGAGCATTTCTTGTTATTTAGACCGTTATTTTATCCAAGACAGGCTGTGTGTTTCCTGTCTTTTGCAATGGTCCCCCTCAAAGTTTCTAATCGGTCTCTAGGGATGTTGTGCATTTTATAAATGTTATCAGATTAAACACTTGTAGATTAGATCTCTCACATTTTGATGAGTTTTGCTGTTGTGCTATCTTGTCCTATTTTATTATTATTTGATGTTTCTTAATTTTTTCTACTTCACATATAACATGTGACTTTGAATGTGTTATTGTTACCTTTTGATATGGTGTTTCCTCTGGAGCATTACAATGTATTATCAGGTTAAAGTCTCTGGCAGTTTTCTTGTAATTCACTCCTAATTTCTCTTCTGCTAAAATAAATCATTACAGTACTTATCCTGAAAGCAAGAGATCATAGCACAATGGCAACTGCAAACTATGGCCTGTCTAACCAAAATACCAAGAAAATAAATAAGATTTCCAGTACATTATGTGTTGATACTTATTGTAAATGAAAAAAATAACAACAATGGAAGGTCCAGTAAGGAATGTTATAATAATAATTTGTAGATAGGGAACAACTCACCGTAAAGACGAATGTTGAGCTGCCGAAACACATAAATAAGACACACAAACAAACACACAGTTCTAAATTTTTGGCCGTGGCCTTCCTCAGGAAGAGCATACTCATCCACACAACCACTCAGGCGCATTCATCTACACACGTCGGCCATCTCTGGCTGCCCAGCACAGTCTGACTCACAGCAAGCAGAAGGGATGGAAAGGTGAAGTGGAGAGGGAAGATAAGGGTGAGGATATGACAAGCAGAGGCGGTGTCAGGCGAAAAATGAGGTGCAATAAAAAAAATCATATATATACTATGAAGGAAAAAAAGAAACCAGGAAGCACACAGTAGGAAAAGGGGCGTGAATCGCAACAAAGTGTGTGATGTGAGAGGGAGGGGGACTGTGGGGCATGCAATATAGGATGTTAGGTTATCTGAGGTTGAGCCCAGGATGGTTACGGGACCGTAGGATGTGCTGTAGGGATAACTTCCATCTCTGCAGTTCAGAAAAGCTGGTGGAGGAGGGGAGGATCCATATGGATCGGGTGGTGAAGCAGCTGTTAAAGTCAAAGGTGTTGTGCTCTGCTAAATGCTGTGCCACAGGATAGTCCATATTGCTCTTGGCCACAATTTGACAGTGGCCATTCATCCTGATGGAGAGCCGGTTAGTTGTCATTCCAACGTAGAATGCAGAGCAGTGATTGCAGCAGAGTTGATATATTACGTGCCTGCTTTCACAGGTCGCCTGGCCTCTGATGGGGTGGGACAAGCCTGTGATGGGACTGGAATAGGAAGTGCTGGGTGGGTGGATTGGGCAGGTTTTTCATCGGGGTCTTTCACAGGGATGTGATCCCTGTGGTAAGGGGTTGGGTGTAGGAGTGGCATAGGGAAGGACTAGGATGTTGTGGAGGTTGGGTGGGCAACGGAACACCACTTTAGGTTGGGAGGATCTTAGGCAGGATGTCTCTCATTTCAGGGCACATTGACAGATAATCAAAGCCCTGATGTAGGAAATGGTTCAGTTGTTCCAGTCCAGGATGGTTGTTGGGCGACAAGGGGGCACTCCTTTGTCGTTGGTTAGTAAGGTTGGAGGGAGGACTGTTGGTGTGTGAAGATATGGCAAGGGAAATCTGTTTATGGACTAGGTCTGGTGGATGATTGCTATCTGTGAAAACCTTTGTGAGGTTTTTGGCATATTGGTTAAGGGAGTTCTCATCACTTCACATGCACTTTCCACGGGTGGTGAGGCTATATGAATTTTTTGATGTGGAAAGGATGGCAGCTGTCAAAATGAAGGTACTGTTTTGGTGGGTTTGATGTGGACAGAGTTGTGGATGGAGCCATCAAAGAGATGGAGATTAACATCCAGGAAGGTGACATGTTGGATTGAGAAGGACCAAGTGAAACAAATGGGTGAGAAAGAGTTGAGGTTGTTGAGGAATGAGGATGGGGTGTCCTGGCCTTGAGTCCAGATCATGAAAATATCATCAGTGAATCTGAACCAGACCAGGGGTTTGTGGATTTGAGAGGCTAGGAAGGTTTTCCTCTAGGTGGCCCATGAACAGGTTGGCATAGGAGGGTGCCATACGGTTGCCAATGGCAGTGCCGTGGATCTGTTTGTGTACTTTTCCGTTAAAGGAAAAGTAGTTGTGGTGGTTGTCCCTTTTTTTTTTTTTTTTTTTTTTTTTTTTTTTTTTTTTTTTTTTTTTTTTTTTTTAGGGGACTAAACAGTTAGACCATCAGTCCTAGGTTGGAGGTGTTGATCAATGAGGGCAGAGATTCTTTCAGTGGGAGCCAAGTAACCAGCCACAATTGGGCCTCCCGGATATTAGATTTGTGGATTTTAGGAAGCATATAGAAGGTAGGAGTGCAGGGTGTCCTTGGACTGAGGAGAGAGATGGATTCAGGTGAGAGATTCTGGGAAGGGCCATAGGATTTTATCAGGGATTGAAGGTCATGCTGGTCTTTTGGAATGAGAGCATCCTGGCATACCTTTTAGGTGGAGGAATCAGACAATTGGAGGAGACCTTCAGCCAAATAGTCACTGTGATTTAACACTGCAGGAAGGATGATTAGCTTGGTATCTTTCTTGAGGTTGTGTAGGGCTCTGATTTCTTCTGCTGATAAGGTTGGCATTCTTAGGAAGGGACTTGGGAAAGGATGGTGGTGCCAGCTTTGAGGTGAGGAATTCCTGAAATGTGACAAGGGGGTGGTTAGGTGGAAGGTGGGGGTGGATCATGGTTGGATGTTGGTATAAACTGGGAGAGGCAGGGTTCAATGTCAGGATTAGGTTGGCTTTGGTTGGAGGGATTGGTGGCGATGTAGTGTTTCCACTGAAGGAATCAAGAGGAGGAGAGGAAATGAAAAGTATACTGAACTGTTATCCTGAGCAGGGTGTCCCACTTACCTTTTTCACTCCAGATATCTCTGCCATTATAATAGATATTGAAGAAAGACTTTCACTGTCATGAACATACAGCAAGGGATTTTTGAAACTAAGTCCAATGAGACAGTCTAACACATAAACAATTATTATTAGCAACACAAACTTACATTTTTTTAAATGGATGCCCCATATTTTCTTACGCAATCAATTACGTGAAAAATCACAAAAAGAATGGTCTTTGTTGCATCACAATCCGTCAATTACATCCAGAGAATCTGCCAAGCAAAGTTGACTTTTGAAATACTCGAAGCGCACTGCTATCGCCATGTCCAGAGACTCGGTGGAGAGTCTTGCTTGCGTCTCCATATGCGCTAGCTGCGATCTGCATGTATTGCAAATGTCAACTTTGCCTCGCAGTTTCTCTGGATGTAATTGACACATTGTGATGCAACCAACGCCATTCTTTTTGTGATTTTTTTTTCATGCTATTGATTGCTTAAGAAATATTGGTCATCCATTTAAAAAAATGTAAGTTTGTGTTTAGAATAACATTGTTTACGTAACTTTTTAAATTTAAATGAAGTGCAACTGTAGGTGCAACTGAAAGGCATTGAGCACTGTCATTGGTTTTGGAGGTCAAGGCAAAATTGGACCACACACTAGTGATTTTATGTTTTTGTATTCTGTGTTTGTTATATGTTTTGGAAATATTGATAGTTTGCAAACTTTGTAAGTTCAGAATAGAAATTGTAGGTTGAAGAAGAAATATTCCAAACGGCAGTGAATAAAAATGAAACACCATTTTCTTCTTCTTCTTTTAAGAAACATGTAAGTGCAGTTTCTGAGCTACACTTTAGAATATCAGCACTTAAGTACATAAATTGTTAAAAGGTATCAAATTATTTAAATTGTAACAATGGAAAGTCCAGTTTTGAATTCAACAGTTGTGTGGCTAGATAGTACAGTGGTAGAATGACAAGACTATAACTCCAAAGGTTGTAGGTTCGATCCCTGCCAGGTCCTAGGATTTTTATCTGTCACTTTCCACTTCTGTCAACTCTGGCAGTGTTTCTGATGTGTAAAATATCAAGTAGCTCCATGGTTCGAACCCACATTAAACTGTAGGTCCCCCTATCACTGGTTGGGTAAGTCAGTTCAAAGGTCGGAGGAAGGGAATGGCATATCACCTCTAAACAGGACCATGCCTAGGAAAGCACTGTGGTGTTCAAACCGATCTTCAGATTGTTGACTGCTTTACCTTTTTAAAGACAGGTTGCAGCTTACCACTAAGATGATTGTTGAGCAGGTGACACACATGTTCTCTCTCTCTCTCTCTCTCTCTCTCTCTCTCTCTCTCTCTCTCTCTCTCTCTCTCTCTCTCTCTCTCACACACACACACACACACACACACACACACACACCTACTTAAGTATCTTTTCTTTTTGCCTTCTGTAGCTTGATAATGATCTTAACAGCAAGTTTTTCAACATCTTTATATTGTTCTTATTTCAATTATAAAATGGTTTAAAATGGAGTGGGTTGACCTTTCTGTATTATGAGAGAAAATTTTGTTGTCCTATCATATGAACAAATGGGTCATGCTATGTTAAAAGGCAGATAAGTTTGATAATTTAGGGACACAATTTAGACACTAGAATGTGAAAGATGCAAAAGTGTAGGCTGTAATCCAGATGTGTTGAAACAAGTCTTAAGGCAATCCAGTCCTGTAATGCAGCTAAAGATGATAATTCATGTTTATTGTAACACATTTCTGGAAAATTAGGCTCAGTGTGTAGTATTCAGCAAAACTAATTGCATACTTTGCAATGCCTTTGTTAAATTTGTGGGGGGTGTCCTTGTTTCAATGGCCCTTAAAAACACCTAGAGTTGACCCCCCTATAAAGTTATAAAAGTAAAAGTGCAAACTCTGGGTGGTTATATGATCATACAAAATCATTGAGCATTTTGTTTGTTCAAAAATGTAACTTGCTTGTTGCAGACTGGGGTGATCTTATAGGCACAGGAAACAAATGTTTGTATATAGAAGGAATTTCAAACAGGAAACTAATTAATGTTAGTATTTTATCTATTTTTTCCACAAAAAATCTGTGATACAGTCACATTTATATAGCGCTTTTGTCTTTTGTATAATGTAAGAGAGTCTGAAAAACTCACCTGCTTCCAAAGACTTAGTGATGCATAAAAATTGGTATTTTGTTATATTGAAGAGTTCTTAGATAAAAAATTTACCATCCTTTTAGGACCTAGTACTTTAAAATTTTCTGTCTCTTGAAATTGGGTATTTTATTTAATGTATTATTGCAGAGCTAATTTAATATTAAAAAATTGACACTTGTTCATAAAATGAAAGAAGTTATTTTCTTCAGTTGGTTAAAGAGGTTGAATATTCAGTTTGATGACTAATTTTTGCCACAATTTGTGTCTGAATCAACTAATTCTTGGGAGATGAAAGCATCCATACTACATATTTTGACTGCTCTACATGTGACGAGCACTGTTCATAAGCAGCAAAAGTTAAAAGTATGTTACTTTCTGACATGACATCACTGACTCGACGACAGTAACAATGTATTATTATCTTTCGGGTTTTCATTTTAACATGATAATGTAAGTTCTAACTTTTAGTCTTAAATTGGAATA
The DNA here is from genome assembly GCA_026315105.1 of Locusta migratoria. Taxonomy (NCBI): domain Eukaryota; kingdom Metazoa; phylum Arthropoda; class Insecta; order Orthoptera; family Acrididae; genus Locusta; species Locusta migratoria. The sequence continues at coordinate 94,554,199 of CM048744.1, read as the reverse complement.
AAAATGCCTTACTGGATAAGTTTCAGCAGCCTCAGAGGCCCATCCCCTCTTATAATGCACTAAAATGTTGTTGATGTAAAATGACGATGGGAAATAAAATTCAGAATCTATTGCTGAGATATTTATTGCTCGGAGGAGGGCATTATTGTGCCTTGTAAGTGTAAACAGACTGGATGATGGCTTTACTAAAAGATATTTCATATATTTTTGAAGAAATTGACTGCTATCTGATCAATGAAGAATTATAACTTGTGTGATGACCGATGAAGAAATGTTTAGGTTTTTTCCTACTTTATTGCAGTTACCTTTCTGAACACCAAGGTTTCTTTCAGTGAAGGAATAGTTGCAAATTATTCCTAGAACTATAATATGTTTATGAATATTAGTTTTTGTGATCAACAGCTCTGCCGTCTACTATATTGATAAAATTGTCATTGTGGTATTTACATGAGTGGAACTGTGTCTTTGTGTATGTACATAACATAGTAATTCTATATTGATATACCATTTAGCAATGGACTTCTTGTATGACTGTCCATATTGCTTAACCATGATCACAGAAAGCATTTTATTCTGATAGTCATGTTAGGGATTCCATTTACTGATGTATAAAACGGTAATCTACTTTGATTACAATCTGTTGACTACAATTATGCCTGGTATATTAGAAGATGTGGAGCTTAACTCAGCATCATTATTTTCAGGTTTCTTTTTCATTCCAAGGATGTATGCAAGATGCCTGTGAAGACCACAGGTAGATTATGCTTTCCATTTAAAACTTAAAAGAAAATTCACAATCAGTTTCCTATTCTCTTACAAATATCTCAGGCTTCCTCAATTTTGTTCATTCATAATTTTAATATAAAAGCATAATACTAATATTTTATCAAAAGTTATCAGGATTAAATGTCTTATATAAATGGCAAAGACACACACAAAAAAAAAAAAAAAAATTTAAGATGAATATTGGAGATAATTTTCTTATCAATAATTTGGTCATAGAAGTTTAAAGTATTACATCATATTGGCAGCAGTATGTGAAATAGAATTTGTCTAAGACTTGTTTTTAGATTGGTATAAGATATAGAAAGATCTGAAAAAGGAAAATGTATGATGAATAGATAAGATTTCAAAATGTGTGCTGGAATAGATTTATTTTTGATTCTGTAGCATTAGTCTCTTAACTGTCATTTCAAATTTTAGTTCTTACAATAGGCAGCTTTATTTATAATTTCTTTTTAGAAAAACACTAGATTATTCTTTGTTGATTATTTTATTAGGCTTTTCACATTCAGCCCCATATTTCGGTGTGCCCTGGGAAAATAAAGGACCTCTGTTCTTCCTTGTTTCTTTGGACTCCAGGAACTGTCTGTACTGTCGATGTTTCCTATTTCTTACTCATGCTTTAGTCAAGATACTAATGACAACCATTGTATTTGTTTACATTGCTGCAAGACTGTAAAACAGCTATTGAACTAGAGCATGTGTGGTCAACTGTGCCTTTGGCCACAGTCAAACAGTGGTAGTTCATTCTGGTGAACTGTTTAGTGGCCTGCCTCTCAACAGAAGAGGGTAGCCACTTTTAAACCAGTAATTTTATCATCCTCATCAAAAGTATTAGTAATCTCATCCTAGCAATCCAACATAAATGTCAATCTCTACTCGGCTCCTTATGTCCATCCCAACCATTTCAACCCCCCCCCCCCTTTGCATGCCTACATACTTTGGAAAATCAACAATTATGGATGCACTATTGTAGCTCATTAAATGTTCTCATTGAAATAATCTCTTCCACATCAACCAACTAGTTGCCTTTTAATTAGCTTCTCACATCAAAGATACAAACGACTTCTTTACTTGCTGTCTTCCATTTTCACCTCATTACTCCCTAAATCACTACACTTTACACACTAGATCCAGACACTCTACTACTTCTACTTAGAGGGTAAGGTAAATAAAATTGCCAAACATTCAAGCTCACCAGCATGACATCCTCGCACCAACCTCTTTATTATCCAACTAGAGAAATCTTCCTAGCTTCTGAAAATTCCAAACCCCATGTATCTGGTTTGGTTTCATTGAAGTTATCTTCATGATCTACTGGGTGACCTCCCCCTCCCCCCCCCCCCCCTTTTAATAAAACCCATGTCATTCCAAGCATGTGTGTCAATTTTTACATCTCTATCTACATTATTCCGTGATTTATTAAGTTTTCAAATTTATACTGACTTTTTGATCACCTGGTATATCTTATCCACATTTATCCACAACCTGAAACCCCTTCTCATGAACCCATTTCATCTGGTTTGCCTCAATGTAACATACCATCTTCCTTAACTCAGATGGCTTCATCTGTATCTCTGTCTATATTAAACCTACAAATGGCCAACACTAGATGTATTTTGACAACTGCCATTCCTTCCACACTATTCTCATAATCAAGGCACTACCCTTCCAAACTTAGTCTGCAAGACTGATTTCTTGTGCCATATGTCTCCCTCCCACCCTGACCCCTCAACCCCAGTCCTCCTCCTAACCATGCCTGTGCCACCAAATATCACCCTTGACTGAAGTAGCAGAGCCATATTTTTTACCAGAGCTTTACTTACCGTGACTGAAAATGGACACCCTACTCGCAATCCTTCTTACCTCCATTATGCAACCTATGAAAGCAGTCATGTTGTATACTAACTCTGCTGTAATTTCTGTACTGAATTTTATTTGGACCCAACCACTAACTGAATGTCTACCACTGTCACATTGTGACTAAAACCAAGTCTAAATGTAGCTCATGGAGATTAATGTTGTGATAGAATGTTATTAACTAATATTGTTTTTTAACTGTGATTTCAATATCATAAATTTATCCAGTGGGGTTTAACTTTCCACCATAGTTATGAAAAAGTAATGAAAGTTTTGTAAAATAATTATGCCTCTTAAAATAACTGAGAAGCCATTAACTGTTTAGCATATAAGTTAATTTGTGAGAATACAGCCTCGGATCATTTTAATCTTTCCATACTTTCAGTGACAGACATTTCTAATCAAAAACTTTGAAAACGACTAGGTAGTTCAGAAGAACAATGATGTGATGTACAGTCCTGCTTCATTATCATAGTCGTAGTCATGTATTCTACAACCACTCTGATGACAATAATTTAGTTTATTTAAATAACTATTCAAATTAATGCCTCTGATAGTAACACAAAAAAGATTTAAACTCGGAAAATAAATTTCCATCACCAGGCAGAAGAGGTGGTAGAGGATAGGGAATAGAAAGGAAAGTGATTTTGTGCAGTGGCAGCTGATCAGAGGCAACAAGGGAGGTCGATGTCCATTATATTGTAGTAGTAGTATCAAATTGTACAGTAAATCCTCTCTTTTTTTCCCAGTAAGTGTGAAAGATAGTAGCATGTGTTATTTCTTCTAAACCACTTGTACTCTATAGTGAAAGCCCAACCTGACAGAGGGGTGAAGCATGTGACAATGTGGCCCGGCACAGCTGGGAAAGCACTGAGGCCAGTCACATTTCCAGGCTGCTTTTAAATGCTCAGTTGCCACAGTAATAGTATAGAGGGAGGGCTGTGCTATGGAAGGCTAACAGCTTGTGAGCAGCCGACTGGTGGGGCGACGCGCAGTACCACTGCCAAGTGACGCTTCAACCAATAGCATCAATCTGCTGCTGTTTGGCACATTGCCGAGTGCACTTTTAATGTATAATAGTGATTTTTTTCTACAGTGCATGTGTGTTGAAAGCTATATTGTGTGCAAAATATTTGTTGTGGTTGACAGAATGCTGGAAGAAAATTCCTTTAGGAGAGAGGTGTGGCATCTTCGTTTTGAGTCGTGGCGGAATAGCCGTGCTCCCTAAGGCGCCTTGATGCGGTGCACGCTAAGGTAGAATGAAAGATTTGAGAGAGTAGGACATTTCTGATTTATCAAGATATGTATTTGACATGTCGCGATACATAATCTCATACAAAAGTTCACCAAACTTGTAGGAGGATCTTCCTGCACAAACAATTTGTATATAGCTTTTTGGACATATATTTGACATGTCGCAGAACTTGTGCATGCGCAGTACCAGTTTTTTTTTTTCTTCGTTGTCTGTAGCTTAGTTTGACAAGTAGCACAAGCTGCAGTATCAATATCTCTCTGGGCATACGTTGCTTTGCTGATCGGTGTGCTGTATTGTGTTGGCAGAGCGGATTTCTTGTTTACTAAATAATAATTAGCTCATGGTCGAAACAAAATACAATGCAATTTATTGAATCGGTGTGATTCCAACCAATCGTTCCAAAAGGACTAAAAATTATTCCATTTTTAACAAAATTGGAGAAACTTATAGTGTGAAGGTATATGTGCCAGCTCCCTGACAGTTAATAAGAAAAGAACTATATAGGCCTGTGTATTATATATTCTTATTAAAAATTTAATAACATCCATTCTACCTTTACTTCTTGGGATAAAACTTGCACAATGGCCTCTTAAAGCCAAAGAATTATATTGCATATTGACTTTTTTGATATTCTATGCAAATACTTTAACGTGGAAAAGGAATCCGCAGTGGTAAAAAAAAAAAAAAAAAAAAAAAAAAAAAAAATCAGTGTGTCTCTGCCAACTGGTCCTCTGAGCAAACCATCGAAATCTTCCATACTCATTCTAAAATAATTTTTGGAATACATGCTGTCTTAAAGAGTTAATTATTGAACATGCATTGCGAAAGCTCTATGAGTAGTATGTTTGACAAGGAATGCTCGTTGTGCCACCATTTGCCCTTTGTACGCCTTTCTTTCCTTCCAGCATCCAAAAGTGTATGCGCACAGACAAAAATGTAAAATCTTAGACATTGTTCTGGGAAGCCATTTTGAACTGATACAAATCAACAGACATAAACGTGTCATCATACATTTATGAGGTCACTACTTATCAGCTCATACAAGTCACGGCAAAATGGAGTACAGACGACTAAGAAATGAGATTGACAGGAAGTGCAAAATGGCTAAGCAGGAGTGGCTAGAAGCCAAATGCAAATCTGTAGAAGAATTATAAGAAGGGGAAAAGTAGTTACCGCCTACAGAAAAATGAGACATTTGGGGACAAGAAAAGCAACTCTACGAATATCAAGAACTTAGATGGGAAACCAGTTCTCAGCAAAGAAGGGAAAGCTGAAAGGTGGAAAGGGTACATAGAGCAGCTCTATAAAGGAAATGAACTTAGAGACGATGTTGTAGGAAGGGAAGAGGAAGTAGATAAAGATGAAATAGGAGATACTATACTGAGAGATGAATTTGACAGAGACCTGAAAGAGGTCGGAACAAGGCCCCAGAAGTAGATGACATACCCTCAGAGCTACCAAAGTCTCTGGGAAAGCCCGCCATGACAAAACTATTTGAACTGGTGTGTAGGATTTATGAGACAGGCAAAATACCCTCAGACTTTAAGAAAAATGTAATAATCCCCATTCCAAAGAAATCAGGCACAGACAGGTGTGAAAATTACAGAACCATCAGTTTGATAAGTCATGGATGCAAAATTTTAACACGAATTATCTACAAGAGAATGGAAAAGCTGGTAGAAGCTGACCTCGGGGAAGATCAGTTTGGATTCAGGAGGAACATAGGAACCCGGGAGGCAATACTCATTTTACGACTTAACTTAGAAGATAGATTAAGGAAAGGCAAACCTACATTTTTAGCTTTTGTAGATTTGGAGAAAGCATTTGACAATGTTGACTGGAATACACTCTTTCACATCCTGAAGTCAGCGGGGGTAAAATACAGGGAAAGGAGAGTTATTTACAACTTGTACAAAAGCCAGACCGCAGTTATTAGACTCGAAGGGCTTGAAAGGGAAGCGTCAGTTGGGAAGGGAGTAAGACAGGGTTGTAACCTTTCACCGATGTTATTCAATTTGTACATCGAGCAGGCGGTGAAGGAAAGCAAGGAAAAATTTGGAATAGGGATTAATGTTTAGGGGGAAGAAATAAAAACATTGCGTTTTGCTGATGACATTGTAATTCTGTCAGAGACAGCAAAGGACCTGGAAGAACAGTTGAATGGAATGGACAGTGTCTTGAAGAGAGCGTATAAAATGAACATTAACAAGAGCAAATCAAAAAATAATGGAATGCGGTCTTAGAAAATCAGGCGATGCTGAAGGAATTAGACTAGGTAACGAAACAATAAGGGAGGTAGATGAGTTTTGTTACTTGGGTGGTAAAATAACATGCGATGGTCACAGTACAGAGGATATAAAATGCAGAATGGCAATGGGAAGAAAAGCATTTTTGAAAAAGAAAAATTTGCTAACATCGAATATTAATTTAAGTGTAAGGAAGTCTTTTCTAAAGACATTTGTGTGGAGTGTTGCTTTGTATGGGAGTGAAAGCTGGATGATAAATAGTTCACAGATAGGAAGAGGCTAGAGGCTTTTGAAATGCGGTGCTACAGGAGCATGCTGAAGATTAGGTGGGTAGATCGCATAACTAATGAAGAGGTCCTAAACAGAATTGGTGAGAAAAGGAATTTTTGGCATACCCTGACTAAAAGAAGAGATCGCTTGGTAGGTCACATTCTTAGATATCGAGGAATCGTAAATTTAGCATTGGAGGGAAGTGTTTGGGGTGAAAATCGCAGAGAGAGACCAAGAGACACGTATAGTAAGCAGTTTCAAGTGGATGTGGGTTGCCGTTCTTATGAGGAGATGAAAAGGCTTGCTCAGGATAGAGTAGGGTGGAGAGCTGCATCAAACCAGTCTCCGGACTGAAGACCATAACAACAAGAAGTCAGGATACGTATCCCGAAGTCGCATAAACATGACACACATACATGTGCTGATACAAATCCCAATGTAAACGTACATTTACGTTGACAAAATGTATATGAGCAGAAAATGCGCAAGATCAGTTTGCTGGAAAATGATCTGTGTATTTGGAGCTCTTAAAGTTCAAATATTTAAAGATAGTCTGCGAACTAAATGAGATGGTTGAACAACATGAGCACAGAGTTTTAAGATGGCCACCATACCAAATGTCCAAAAGAGGAGGACACTATATCTATAATTGTACCTATGCATCCAAAAGGCACATGACATTTTCTATTTGATACACAAATACATCAAACACATTGCAGGGCACTGCGAGCAAGTGAAAATAATTGTCAGGGTGCACTGTAATCATAGTGTGTTATAAATTCAGAATTTGGGCAAGATGACGTGTCTGGAGAGCCTAATTCCTTAATTCAGCAGTCGGCCCAAGGTGGGAAATCTGGATTAGAGTCCAGGTCTTGCACCAATTTTCAACTGCCAGAATGAAATTCAGCGCCCTGCAACAGCCAAGAAGTTTAAATATACCAATTTCATAATTTTGCTTCTGTTAATGTCACCCAATGGTGTTCTTTCGGACATTTCCAGACACCACATCTAAACATTAAAGTTTGGATAAAACTTAATTTTATGCATGCACTGACAACAAAGCAAAGAGACATTTAAGAACATAGTTGGTTTCCATAATGTTATTGATTGTGCTGAGAGATATATAGCAGAATAAAGGTATGAAGAACAAACTGATGGCCCAAATTTGTGATGCTGCTTCTGTTATGGCAGGAGAATTAATGGCCTTTAAGCAATAGTCCACAAGATTAATCTCCCCCCCCCCCCGCCCCCCTCTTTTTTTTCCTCTCGTCGTTATTCAGTTTTGAGGCAATGCTGTTGTTCTATAAAACCAATTATGATTTTTTTAAGGGTGTTCCTGCTTCCTTCATCGGTCTTACAAAAATCCAGCAATTCACGACAGTTTAGTTGGTAAACAAATTGTTTCGTACAGTAAAAAAGATGCAACTGTAACACCAGAATAATATCTGCCATTCATGAAAATTGACCTGGGCTAATTGAGGTTTTAAATAGAATAATTGACAGTCCACACACTAGTAGAACTACTACAAGAGAAGCCTGTAGTTACATAAATTGTCTTATAAACTTTGAGTTGTTTCTCTTCTCTCCATTTTTTCAAGGCACATTTTTAAGACTTAATTACTTTTCAACATTCTTCAGAAAAAAGACGGACAGTTTTATAACAATGCTGTCTTAAAATGTATAGCTTTCATGAAAAACATAAGAGATGCTGATAAACTGATCAGCTTTTTAAATTCTATGAAACACCCATAGGTAGAGCAGAAATGATGGGTGAATACAGTGGCAACATGTATGACAAAATACAAACAGGTGTACTTTGAGGTGTTGGATAACGTAACACAATTGGAAACAAGATTTTCCAATTGTGATAAATTGCTCTCTCTCAAATTAGGTGATATTAATCAGTTTGGCAGCTACGCTCAGAATTTCGCATTACACAGTGTAGATTAATTATACAAATGTGTGGTGGGTCCTTCAGTTGCTCGTATTTGCTTGTAGAACTGGAAATTGTAGCTTGCTGGCCCCTAAAAACTGCGAATAGGAACTCTCTCCCCCCTTGGCACTGATGCTGGCCAATATGGAAGTAGGTGGTGGTCAGATTCAGGTTTTCTGTTAACAACAAATGGGGGGGGGGGGGAAGGTCAAACATATGTTTAAAGTGCTACAAGTATATGCACAAAATCTGCTAAGCCGAAACTCTTATCCAATGTCGGAACTGTGAGGCCACCCCAGTGTGGACAATATTATCAACTATTTGTTCCTACGTATTTCTTAACACTTCAGATTATAGACTGAAATTATTTCTTCTTATGTTTATGTCACATGATTGCAATAAGCAAGAAAACATGTTACATTTTATAATAATATAGTGAGGACAGTTTACTACTCACCGCAAAGACGTGGCGACGAGCTGCGACAGGCACATACAAAAGACACACACATACAACACATTCAGCTATCGGCCATGGCCTTCTTCAGAAATAGAGCACTCACGCAATCACACAGGCACACAACACAGTCATACAACCATCACCTCAGACTGCCACACTTCGAATCACGCTCTGCAGCGAATCAGGGAGGGGAGGGGAGGGGGAGGGGATAGAAAGGTTACGTCACGGTGGTGGGGATGTGTTAGATGGGAATAACGAGATGCAGCTTAGGAATGGAGTGGGGAGGCGGGTGAGGGGAGAAAATAAAATAAAATAAAGTAAAGTAAAATAAAGTAAAATAATTCATGTACACTGCAAGTGCACAAGACCACATACACACACACACACACACACACACACACACACACACACATATATATATATATATATATATATATATACAAACACACGATCACACATTCACACACCACTCAAAATAGGTGAGGTTTGGGATAGAGAGGTAGGATATATATATATATATTTATTTATTTTTCCATACCTTACAGTTCCTACCTCTCTATCCCAAACCTCACCTATTTTGAGTGGTGTGTGAATGTGTGATCGTGTGTTTGTATATATGTGTGTGTGTGTGTGTGTGTGTGTGTGTATATATATATATATATATATATATATATATATATATATGTGTGTAAATGTGTGGGTGTATGTGCATTTATTTACCTTCCATTTTTTCCCCCAAGGTAAGTCTTTCCTGTCCCGGGATTGGAATGGCTCCTTACCCCCTTCCCTAAATCCTCATCATTTCCTTTTCCCTCTCCTTCCCTTCTGCCTGATGAAGCAGCTAGGCTGCGAAAGCTAGCATTTTTGAGTGTGTGTGTGTGTCTGTGTGTTTATTTGTTACTATTACTGCCTGTGCCCCTTCGCCTGGTAAGTGTTCTTCATCTATTTTTCACGTATATATATATATATATATATATATATATATAATATGTGTGTGTGTGTGTGTGTGTGTGTGTGTGTGTGTGTGTGTGTGTGTGTGTGTGTGTGTGTATGTGGTCTTGTGCACTTGCAGTGTACATGAATTATTTTACTTTACTTTATTTTATTTTATTTTCTCCCCTCACCCGCCTCCCCACTCCATTCCTAAGCTGCATCTCGTTATTCCCATCTAACACATCCCCACCACCGTGACGTAACCTTTCTATCCCCTCCCCCTCCCCTCCCCTCCCGTCCCTGATTCGCTGCAGAGCGTGATTCGAAGTGTGGCAGTCGGAGGTGATGGTTGTATGACTGTGTTGTGTGCCTGTGTGATTGCGTGAGTGCTCTATTTCTGAAGAAGGCCATGGCCGATAGCTGAATGTGTTGTATGTGTGTGTCTTTTGTATGTGCCTGTCGCAGCTCGTCGCCACGTCTTTGCGGTGAGTAGTAAACTGTCCTCACTATATTATTTATTCCAACCTGGACTTTCCATTTTTACATTTTATAATCTTTTACAAATACTCAGTGCTTCCCTTTTTTCTCCGTAAAAGTAAAAATACTATTAGTCTTTTCAATTGTGTGTTTTGACACTGTTTAATATTTTTTTATAAAGATTGTAAAATTGTTTTACTTACATGTTTTAACAATGTTTGATAGAAGACTGTGAATTTTTCCTGCAAAATTTAAAATAGAAATAACATTTATCTAAAAATTTACCATTCACTATGTGCTATTTGTTTTAGAGGGGGTTGAAATTTTTTTCTAGCACATTTGAGTCCTCTTGAATGTAATATCAAGATATCGAAATCCAAAACACCGCCGAGATACCAATAAAATAGTAGTTTCCTTCTGTGGGTCAAAAATGACCCTCATGGTACTACTGGGGAGTATGGAAGAGTCTGGTACTTATAATGTTGATTTTCCAGGAATTTTCAAGAGTATTATGTATTGCCCTGTCATTTGTCTTATCTGTAGCTGTCATTTGTACTGTATCTAGTGACATAGCTGCCAGGTGAGTATGAGCAATAAAAGTATGTTTATGAAGTTTGTCCTGCTCTATTCAGCCATATCACTGGTTGGGTAGAGAAAGAGCACTTACTGCTAATAACCTATTGTTGTACCTGGTATTGCCACTTTCTTTACCCTCACCCCCCCATAGGGAGAAAAAGTGTTAATTGTTAAAGGAATGCACTATGGGTCCAAGCAGGATTGTACTCATCATATGTATCACTTTGTTACAGTTGTGGCCTTTCTGTGCCACAGTGTGGTTCCATGGTTGCACAGTAACCTCAACTAAGTTGTCAAGACTGTGGACTGCTCATGCTCAGAGTCTTATTTCTTTTTGATCCAACTGTAAATTAACAATAGTAAGATTGCATCAGAGCCTTATGAAACAGGCCTTGTCACTAAGACATTTTATGCCATTGCAAGATCTGTTTAACTTTTGAAACATCTTCTGGAAGCTTATTGTACTGTTTAGGTAGCTGTGATAAACAGGAGAAAAAATTTTAATGCAGTTGCAGAGGTTTGTCTTATAGGACATTTGTTGTAGACATTTGATAGTCTCCACACAATACAAGCTGAATTAGCTGGGTGTCTCTCCAAGACTTAAAGGCAGCATTAACCAAGTGCTACTCGCCAATTTCAATACACTTCAAATATGTTGCAATCTATGGCAAAATGTGAGATACACACAATTTTTGTATTTTACTTGCCCATGCAGTTGTCAAAGTGATGAAACCCTCCCAAATAAAATGTGTTCATTTTTCTGAGCACAATATTTGAAACAATAAGAAAGAGGAGAGAGAGAGAGAGAGAGAGAGAGAGAGAGATATTTCCATGGTTGCTACAGTACTTTACATCTATGTAATCACATTTTTCAATGTTTAACTGTTTTGAAATCCTCCCCTTACCTCACATTAAAAATTTTTGTTTGTAGTCTAATAGTATATGTAACAAAATATTCAAACAAATACAATAGTCACATTCCAAAGTCACAGCATTTGGATACAAGTTGGAAGTATCCCCATATCGCTGTACACACATTCTGTTAGCCATGGCACTTGTCATACCTGACGATAATGTTGTTCACAATGGCACAGTGCAATCATAAAAGACTGGCTCCTAAAGTATTTAACTGAACACTTATGCCTTACTCTAAGGTTTGAGGTAACCAACATGGAGATGACGTATAATGTCCGAACAATAAAATATGTAACAAAAATTCATAATTTCTGTGGCCCTTGTTGTATTTTACAACTGTGCAGTTACATCTTTAAACATTCTTCTTTCTAAAATTCTAATATATTTCAAAATGCTTCCCTGAAATGAATAACACAAATATCATGGGGGAATATATATATCCCCCCTCCCCGTCCCTGGTATTTGTGTTTGTTTCAGGGAAGGATTTTGAAATATATCAGAGTTTTAGAAAGCAGAATGTTTAAAGATGTGTCTGCACAGTTGTAAAGTACAGTAACAGCTATGGAAATTATGAATTTTTGTTATATCTTGTTGTTTGGATCACATGCACTCCAAAAGATAAAAACGTTTTCTTCAAAAGGTTTTTCACCACTTTAGCAGCCATATAGGCGTGTTTTAAAAATAGTGTATTATATTGATATAGATTAAAAAATTTGAAATATGTCAGAATTGGTGAGTGGCTCTTAGGTGATGTTACTTGTTAGCTAAACAGGGCAGGATGGCAGCCTTAAGTAAAAGAAGTTAATAGTGAAATTGTAATGTGCATGATATGTCATCTTCTGTCACAAATTCACTGCAGTTGCACTATGTTACAGAACACCTCTATCCATGTTTGTTACTCCAAAGTATCATTTAGTAGCTTTGAGAGTATTTATGTACACCAGTCAATACAAAGTGTGGTGTCACCAGTCTTCATAATACAGATGTTCGTAAAACAGTCCATACGAGGACGCATGCAATGACATAGTCATGCACGTGATTGTCACTGCCTTCGTCACCGTCACATGTACCATAATTTATGGGCCAATGTTCCTTGCAGTAGGCCTTATTTTTACATTGCCGTTCTGTGCTGTTCAGATCTCGTCGCCAACATTTTCAGTGGCTCTTTAATGTGCTGAAAACGAGTTAACAAGTTGAGCTGTGAAATTCAGGTGCTTCAGTTAGATTGCAAAGTAGTTACTTTGGATCTTAGATGTGCTTCCAGATCACCACTTATTAAGAACAAATATTTGGTATAGCAGAGTTGTCAGTAAATTACTCTATACAGAGAAGAGCTTAAAAGCTCCTCTTATTAGTTTACTGGTGAAGAACAGACTGCTGTTCTCACTGCAGCTCGTCTGGCAAAAATACTGGGTGAATGTTTCCGGTTTATAGGTACGGAAGTGTAGGGTGCTGGGACTACAACAAGCAGTTATGATGAATCACCTTGATTCACTTCTTTTCCCTCTATCATTTGTGCTGAAAAACAGCATGCTTTGTTTTAGCTAAAAGTGAGGATATTTCAGGTGAAGGCATATAGGTATCTTTGAATAAATAAGCAAACTGTGATTTTATCCCCACAGTGTAGTCCTGGATAAGACTATATGGTTGTTTATCTTCTGCATATGCAGTACTAGTTGAACTATTTGTGCTTACAATTTTAGTTCAATTTTATAAACTGAGTAGGTTGCCAGGGAAAATGCTAACCTGCAAGAGTGTACCAGTAAAGGCAAAAATCTTTGTTACTTGATGCCCCACAAGGGAAAGTGCAGGTTGGAATGTCAACAGCATTGTGAAATGGATAGATTGCTCCTGACCCTAAATACAACACGCCCAATCAGGATGTATGATGAGAAAAAGTTGTAACATAAAGCTCATGACTAAAAGTGCTGTTCTCACTAAAAGAATCATTCATACTACTCTCTCATGGTACAGTTATCTGCCCATGGCCATCCTTACCTCTATTCAGCTGCATGAATTCAAATGGAAACAGTAAAAGTCGACATCACTGTCAGCAGCAAAATGTACTTGCTTGTGTTGGTCTGGCGATGTTCGCTGTTGTGCGGCATGGTGGGATGAAGCGGCATTGTTTATGTGCAGCAAATGAGATAGCCATGTTTCAACAAAAACTATAATGGAAAAATTAAATTTTTACCATACAACAATTTCTGTTGCAAATGAGTTTTCGTACAATTAGTAATTGTCAATTAAATCATGAAACTCAGTAGGTGGACTTGCGAAAATAAATGGTTCAGATTGTATTGTAAGAAGTAATGGCCCTTTCTTAAATAAAGGGCAATCTCTGTTGCAATGCTCAAGGTATATGTAACTTGCAGGACTCATTAGTTGGATGGGTGAACATAAATGAATTAGGTTGTATTGTAAAAGTCAGAATGGTATATTATTATCTGCACGGAATGTTGTGCTTTGTCAACTTTTGTCTTCTATGGAACCACTGCGGACACTCGATAATGATATCAACTTTAGCCAATGGAATCAACAGTTTTTGTTCACTCTTTATTTAAATTTCACTGAAAAGGGAGTGCTATATTTCTGTTATAAGCATCTTTTGTTAATATAGGCAACACACTGGCACTGTCCAATGCTGTATCTATTAATTGTGCACCAGCAGTTAGCACTTACTGGAAATTTTTCGTACAGTCTATCAAATTATGTGAGAAAATTAGTAATTTTTTTGCTTTTATGGTACCTAGGTAGACTTAACATTGCATTTTGTCAAAGTATTGGGTGAGGAATGTAGACTTTATCCTGATATTCCTCTGTACACAGAATTGTCTACACTGGATAACCTTGAAGAATCAGAATTTATCATTTGTGCATTAGTCTTTCGGCTCAAACCATTGGTTTATCATTTCTTGAAGCTCTGTTAAGGAACAAAACTTTTCACGTTGTTTTGATAACATCTAAATCTGAGTTTTATAATGTAAAATATATGAATGACACAGTGTAATTGTGATGGGTATAATATTGCTCCTCTTGTTTCTGATTGTCCCCCCCCCCCCCCCCCGCTCTCTCTCTCTCTCTCTCTCTCTCTCTCTCTCTCTCTCTCTCTCTCTCTCTCTCTCTCTCTCTGTGTGTGTGTGTGTGTGTGTGTGTGTGTGTGTGTGTGTGTGTGTGTGTCCAGATTATTAAGAACTTTCTCCTTTTTCAGGTTAAGGAAAAGAGCCGAGGAGAAAGATGCGAAGACTGTTGTGGACCTGGAGAAAGACTTGCAGCGGAGAGAGGGTCATTTGACTGAAATAGAACAATGCTTACCAAAGCCAAATGGTCTCTACTTGAGAATTATTGTAGGAAGTGTGAATGTTTCCATTCTCAACAAAAATGACAAGTATGACAAAACCTTATTTTAAATTGTACATATTTGTTGTTGAATAATTTGCAATGGTTTTTATCAACAGTTTGTTACTAATGAATTTTATAATTTTCAAACAGTGGCACAGATTTCAGATTTATTGTTTTTGTCATTGTGTCGCACACATTTTCAAGAGACCGTGAATGTAACTAAAAGGGTAGCTAACGAATAGGCCGTGAATTTGATCCACTGGAAATAGGTAGAAACCCTGTTTCGTGTCTTTTATGGTATCAATTAACAGCTGTGGATCCTAAAGTTGTAACTGTATGAAATGTAAGTGCTATCCACAAAACCTTTATATGTGTGACCATGTGGTGTATCAGCATGGTGTTGAATGTTTAAGAAAACATGCATGAAGTCCATTGTCATAAAAATAAAAGTACCATCCATTAAGAACATATCTTTCATATTGCCCTCTCGAGAGCTTCACCTAATTAAGTTACTGGGGGAGTGTCAATGTGAGTTCGTTTCCTCCTCTAATCTCTAATGCCAGTGCAGGTCTACCTGCCTCCTCCTTCTCCCCCCCCCCCTCCCCACCAAGCCATCATCCCACCTTTTCCCCACCTGTGGTGGAAATTGAGTTAAAGATTATGCCATGTTTTGTTATTTTCGTGTGCACCATTCATTTCTTGTTTTGGCTGTTAATGAGGAAGTGTCCTCAGTTCTAGTGGTTATTGTTCATGATTTAACATTACTTTGCATGGAAATT
The DNA here is from genome assembly GCA_026315105.1 of Locusta migratoria. Classification (NCBI taxonomy): domain Eukaryota; kingdom Metazoa; phylum Arthropoda; class Insecta; order Orthoptera; family Acrididae; genus Locusta; species Locusta migratoria. The sequence goes on along the minus strand of CM048744.1, from coordinate 94,538,373 downwards.
GTTATATTTATTTATTATAGTGTTGATCTTTTGCAGGTTTAGATACAAAGATGAATACGAAAAATTCAAACTGGTGCTGAGTATTATTGGATTTGTCCTTGCTGTTCTAAATTTGCTAGTTAATTTCCGGTAAGTATTAAGTTACTTCTTGGTTTTTGTAGGAGTAAGCAATTGCAGCTGGAAATACTCAAGTCAGATAGGGAACAACAATGAGAAAATATAGTTAGAAATAGAATAAAGAGCAAGAAGGAAACCGATAATGGTTGGAAGGTAACAAGTGAGAGAACTGGCATAGCTGCTAATTATTATTATTATTATTAATATTATTATTATTATTATTATTATTATTATTATTATTATTATTAGTAGTAGTAGTAGTAGTAGTAGTAGTAGATGCAAAATATGAAATCTTCTACAGAAGGCACATTGTGTCAATCCTATTTTTAAGAACATGCAGCGAACAGATACACAAACTATATGCATCTTAGGCCTATCTCTGATGTTGGTCTATTGTTTTAAAGTTATGGAACATGTTTTGTGCTCAAGTATTATGTCATTTCTGGAGAAAGGAAATCTATGCTTTAGGAATAAGCATGGATTCTGAAAGCAACGACGATGTGTGTAAACCAGTTTGTTGTGTTAATTCACAAGACCCAGCAATCGGTAGATCCGTGCCCCTCGTTGATGCGATGTTACTCTTTCAGATGGTGTTTGATGTAGTTCCACACTGTCATATAATGAACAAAATGAGTGTACAGAATTTTTTATTAAAAAAACTTTAGGGCTAACCCCCAATCCCTCTATTCGCCTACCCCCAACCCCTCTTTTCGTCTCTCCAATTATTGTGTGTACTAAGTTTTGTAGAAATCAATCCAGGGGCATATAAGGAGATGTTGAACGTATGAGCAGTTTTATCTTGACCACATGTCTGATTTTCTGCTGGTTTACATTGCACAACTCCAGAGAGTATGTAAAATGTATCTACGGTATACAGCTATATAGGCCGATAACAAATTTTGTCAACTGTTTATCACATAATTCATTGTTTAACATGTCTTTTGAACTATATGTGGTATAATGGCATTGCAGGTGTGTTGAGTGGTATGTATATAATGTGTGAAAAAACATTGTGAATAGAGTGAATAGTAAAGAAGCAATAAATTAAATCCACATACATGATTTGGCAGTTTTTCATGTGTCTCAGCATTTTCTATGTTTTACAGTGACATAATATTTTGGGCACACGTGAATACGGTGTATAAAATGTGTAGTAAATATAGTTAGCTGTATTGTAGTTGTAAATTGTTATGCCTACTGCAATAGTTTACTGTGTGAACAGCGAAAATGTAGTAAGCGATAAACTGTTATCATCTCTTTGTGAGGCCTGTGGATAAGAAAAACTGTAAAATATGTTGCAAGTCACTATGTGGTCTCGCAAACACTGCACGAAAAATTATGGGTACTCGTGTGCTATCAGCTCCATATGTTTTATTCACACTCCCACCCATTTAATCATTACAACAAAGTGGATAGCAAAACAACTTTCTCCATAAGTGTGTCTGATTTTTTTAATCCACACTCGTACAGTGTGAATCATAAGGCACAATTTGATAGTCTTTCATTTATAAATAGCATATTTTTTCTGTAAATGAATGAGATGTTAGAGACATTTACTTCAGCATAATTCTTTTTCAGGGTTTTGGAGCTTTGTTTGCTTTTCCTGTTGGTTTGGTACTACTGCACTCTGACTATAAGAGAAAGCATTCTGAAAGTTAATGGCTCTCGCATCAAAGGATGGTGGCGACTACACCACTTTATTTCAACGGTTGAAGCAGCTATTCTCTTGATATGGCCTAACAACAGTGCTTGGTATCAGTTCCGAACGCAATTCATGTGGTTCAATGTATACATTAGTAAGAAACTTGCCCTTTATTATCCACCTACCTAAACATTTTAGTAACAATCATACATTTAATTAAATATATACTAAATTTCTAATGTCTTACTTGTTTCCTCTATTCCTTTCTTTATTATTATTATTGCATGTTTTATGTATTTTAGATACTAATGTTACTTGCCATATTAACAATATATGTGCCGGTAATGTCCTGCTCAGTACATGCTTGCTTTTTAAATTGGATGTTGGTGCATCACATGGTCCTAGTTCAGAATTCTTTAATTGTTGTCATGTTGTCAATTTTCATTTATTCCGTTAAATGTTTTAAGTTTTGATTTTGTGAGTAAAATTACTTCCCCTATTTAAATATTTCAGGGCCATTCATTTATTAAACTTAACTAGCAACACATTTACTGGAAACTCCTTTTTTTTCCAAATTAGCATTTATATATTTTGGGGGTAGTAAGGAAAATTTAAAATAATCTGGATTTTTCCCTGTTACTAGTGTACATTACATCTTGTAATTGACAATAACTTCATGTATTTCTTTTAGGAAAAAATAACATTGATCTTTCATGACTAAAATACTGGCAATGCAAATGTAATTTTACTTACATAATTTTGACCTATTTAGATGATGTGTGGCATACGTTGGTTTTCTTTATAAGAAGACACTGAAAATTCTTTAAGTAAAATAATGATCATATTTGAAGTGTTGCATCAATATCTCCGACTTCCACACATCATCAATCGTCACCTAGTAGCCTAGTTTGTTAGTAACCTTTCCGTTCTGTTCCCTTTTCTTCCCTCCTCCCCAGTTTAATGAAGGAAAATATTTCCAAAAGTTAGTGTCCTTGTTAGTGCATCTGTTTTGTGTGACTATCGGCAGTACAGAATGTAGATAGTCTCGTGCGATTGTTATCAGTGATAAATACAATTGAAAAACGGAAGAGATGATTTTATCTCTTGTTTCATCAAGAATGTTTGTTATGCTTACTAAATGTTCTACTAACTATCACAAAGTTTCTGTATTGGCAAATTTTCTGTTTCTTCAGTTTTTTTTTTTAGGTTTGTACAAATTTTTGTGTGGTTTCAATGCAGGTTTCTCCCCCCCTCCCCCCCCCCCCTCTCTCTCTCTCTCTCTCTCTCTCTCTCTCTCTCTCTCTCTCTCTCTCCACTCGTGTTGATAAGTTTCCAGATTTTGACACCCTATCATGTTGTTAGCATTTTAGTTCATGCATTGCACCTTGTAGGCCAATAAAATTAACTCCAAAAGGGGGTTGTCTTCCTAAAATTAGGGGAAATCTGGAAACTGTTTCAATCACTCAAGTAGATCTCTGGTATGAATAATCTGAGCTTATCCCGATTTCTGAGTGGAGCTTATAACATTTCTTGGTTTATAAGTAATTTCATTGCATTCATTCTACCATTTCCAAAGGATACTCATCTTTTCAACATTACGATGTATGGGGGTTCTGCTTGCTGCAAAATTATTCACCTGGGGCGTCGTGGTAGAAATAAATACTCATATGTACAATTTTTCACGTCTTCTTTAATTTCTAATCAAACTACATTAAAAGTTCTTAACATACACAATGCAACAGCACTTAGTTGATAGTACTTTCATTTAAAACACAGAGTGACATAGATTCCAGAGCACATAAGGATCGCCAAAACTCTCACTCCCCCACGCAAGGTGGTGAGGCAAATTATATAACATTGACAATAATGGCATTACATTACGCATTGTTCATAACAATTGAATATACTAATTTACAATTACCGAATACAACAGTAAAACATTTCATGTACACATAAATAATCACAATATAAAATGAAAACTACACATACAATAATTTTAGATGGCGCATATCTTTTTAAGTCTTACTTTCAGTTCTTTCTATTTCACAACAAACAGCAATGTTAAATGTCAAATAATTAGCTAATGAGTGCATCATACATGTTCCTAACATATATTGAACTATCCAATATCTTGGCCATTCACAAAATATACTCAAAATTTCATGTCAGTCAATATATACAAAGAATTAAAATATTGATATTTCGACTATTACATTAATTAACACAATTAGCTGGTCAACACAGCTTGTTTATGAGCCTAACATATATACAATGCTGTTTATTTTCATGACTTTTTGTTTTACATGTCTTTTCTCTCTAGTTCTTGAAATAATGTGCAATGACAAAACTATTTATAGAAACGTCATATACAAATTCTTAATTAATGAAATCTGTCACTTGTTTTAATCACAGTATCAACGAGACACTGTCCTACACTGATTCCTAGGCTGGCTATTTGTTTTTAACTAACTTCATGCGCAACTTGTATCACTATTCAACCACATCATTCCGGGTCCGACGCATACTGTATTGTACGATAACATTGAGATGAGAGGGCCGGCAGTATCATCACAAGCTTTAGCTGAAATGAAAAGAAAACCATTCGGACTTTTTCTAGTTTTATTATTATTATTATTATTATTGTTATTATTCAAATTCCTTGAAAACTAAGTGTATAATCGAAAAAGCTAAGTTACAAAAAAGTAGAGCATTAAATTCCACATCGATTGAGTACAAACATGTAGCTATTTGATTAAATTTTACCAGAGGAATTCTACATCAAAGATAGACAATTTTTCACACTTACGAAAAATACTAACATCGTCAGTATAAGATGTGCAGCATATGTAAATTAGCTTGTTTTACACAAAATTTTATAGGATATAAATTATACAGCATCAAATTGCGTTTTTGAAATGTTATTCACTTAGATGTGAATTGCATGTTAACGCTCACCATCATATTTTATTATTTGTCTTGTTCCTTAAATTCCTTCAAAACTGTAACTATTGTTAATAAATTTGTTGCAGTTGAGAGGAGTGGAGGAGATTGGCAGTTGCACTTACAATGTATTAAGGATATGTTTCCCTATTTTCATGCCAGTGGTCACTAAATTTATGCAAAATCATGACACTTACACTTACAAGACATGACTGAACTTAAAATGAAACTTATTCAGCAAGAATGTGCATTTTGTAACTAACAGATAGTTCACAATCCAGTGGCGGGCTGAGGGGGGGGGGGGGGCTCCAAATGTGTCAAAAGTTTTTTACGCCAATGGCTTCTTGTTCTGGTTGGGGGAGGGCGGGGCAGCTTCCAAATCTCAAAAGTACTTTTTCACAGTAATCAAAGTGGACAGGGGGGCCTAATTTTGTTTTGCCATGACCCCCGGTATCCGACAGCCTTAGTCCCCCACTGTCAAAATCTGAACATCTGAAAAATTCTGGGGAGGAATTTGGTTTGACATGACAGTTGAACAAACCTTAATATGGACAATGAAGTGTATTGGTAACTTAACGCATGGCAGAGGATTAGCAGATCGCATTCTGGCTAGATGGATTCCATCGATGCCAACAGTGGTCGAGATAATTGAGCAAGTTGAACAGTTTTTGTGGCATTTCATTTGCAACTACTGACCAACATGTGGATGCTAGAAATGCAAGAATACAAAGAGATGAAGCAGGTACCAAAAAAACTGAATGACTGGGTTTTGTTACATGACCCTTCTCCTATTCATGAATGTGTTGCATCCATTAGTACTGGGATAGTATGTAATGAAAAGATAAACTGCCACAAAGCTAACGAACTTGGTAATTTATGCATTTCAAAGATTATTGGCAATAACTTTGACAATTTAATATTTGAAAGAAAGAATAGTATGTTACCTTTTAAATGTATGACACCTAAAATCACAATGCACGACAAAGTCATTCCTATCAACATTGAAACGATTTTTCGCAGAATAGCATTCCACAGAAAGTCCAGTGAAGAACTTCAGCACTATTTTGAGTATGAGCTAGCTCCATATTCTCCATCTTTGTTTGATGACATAGGTATGCAGAAAAAGCAAAAGTCTGTGTTTTAAAAGTTATTTGATCCATTTAAGGATCCAATTGGCTTTGGAAAGGCAGTCTGTTGTAGATGGAGGATTTCTGTTGCATAGAATGGCATGGGAAGCAAATGAAGTTTTTTCTTCCATAATTCAAAATTATGTAGATTACATCAATTGTTGGTATGTCAGGAAGATAACGATCGTGTTTGATGGCTACTCTGATGTTACAAGTAAGATAAACACGAAATCACCTGACCCCCCCCCCCCCCCCCCCCCCCCCGGGGGCCCACAGCTCTTTAGTGGGCACCTGTGGCGCACACGAGGCCCAGAGCCAAAGCAGCCTTCCTTCCCGCCCCAAGCTGCTTCAATTCCCCTTCCACTTCATGCCTTTGCCCGGAGATGGGCGTGCATTGCGAGTCAAGGTGGTCTCCTGTAATAGATTTTCTCTTTCCTTGGTTCTTTCTTTTCCTAACCTTTGCTTTTGTCTTTCACTCCTTGCTGTGTTCTTCTAGTCTTCCTCTCCTCCTATTTTACTCTCCACTTTGGCGTTCGAGACACTGCCTCTTCTATCCTTCTCTTTACTTCCTCTATTCTTCTTCTTTCTTCCCTGTGCATGTCTGAAGTCTGACCCACGTATTCTCATGCGTAGCAGGTTATGGGGTAATGCGCAATTCCCTGCCACGAGTAGACAAGTAGGGCACGTACGTACCCCCTGGTAAAGGCCAGGCCCAGGAAAGGGTGATTAACCAAGCTGGTACCTTCCAAACATGCCGATTGGTCCCTCCGTCAGTTCGCAGGAGGCGTGAACTGAGGTGTGAACAATCACCTAAGGCGGACAAGCCCTCATTGAGGGCCCCCACTAGGAAGGAGCGCGCCGTCGAAGACACCGGTAATCATGGAGAACATTTGCGCAATGACTTCCTTCTCTTCTACTCTGACTTTGACCCAAAAAAGAAAGATCGATTAACCTCAATGTAAGAAAACATCGTCTAAACTTCATAAATTTCTGGGTGTTTCTTAAACTGACGGTCAAGATTTCTCTTCCGTTAAGCGTTTCATGTGTTGATGCGATTGCTGGCCCTGTGAAGACCTGTTCCCGGCAGCACAATGGAAGTTTGTTGCTGGAAGCGGACGGTGCTTTCCAGGTGCAGAAGCTGATAAGAATTACACTCCTACACACTTTTCCTGTCAAAGTAGAAAAGCATCGCACCCTCAACTCACCATGGGGGTAGTTATCACAAGATCCCTTGATGGGTTATCAGATGAAGAGATTCAAAACGACATGTCTGATCAGGGTGTAACATCCGTGCATAGGGTGTTGAAAAACGTCGATAACCAGCTGACACCAACTTGTACTGTGTTTTTGACATTAGACAGAGTTGAACTCCCATCCAAGGTCAAAGCAGGGTATGAAGTCACCTCCGTTCGCCCTTATGTATCAAATCCTACATGCTGTTTCCAATGCCATAGATTCAATAACATCCATCAGTCTTGGCCCCAATACAGCCAAATGTGTCACCTGTGGTAGGGCCGCCTATGAGGGCGACTGCCCACCTCCATCCCCTCACTGCATTAATTGCAAGGATGACCATGCTGCTTCCTCTAGGGACTGCCCTGTCTGTAAAGATGAGCAGGCCATTCAGCAAATTTGGGTCACAGAAAAGGTTTCAACCTTGGCTGCTCGAAAGTTATTAGTGAGTCATAACCCCACTATCCTCCCATTGGGTACATACAGTAAGGTCCTCATCTCCCCCGACCTACTAAGGAGGCAGGTACACAGACCTGCTATTTCACTTTCACTGACACAGTTGTGCGATCGTCCAGCCCGAAGATTGCCTGTTCCACCTCCCTGCTCTTTCTAAAGTTCAGTCTTCGTCAACCTCTAATAAATCGGGGGACACACAAACAAGATGCCCGGACTTCGATAAAGGAACCTGTCCGTGAAGATTTTCTACGCACTCAGCCTTCTCAGCCATCAACTGCTGCTTCTCACCGTCACTCTTCCAAAAAAGCTAACAAAAAAAGTGTTCCTCTCCTTCCCCGCAGAGATGTGACTCATCCATCACGCCGCCTTACAGTAGTTGCCCCTTTCATCCTCTGTCTCGCCGGGAAACACTGCGGTTACCTGGGCAACCGGTGTTTTACCGGCGGAGGATGCTGCCCCTACCGATCAACTCAGGAAGGGGGGTAGAAATTCCAGTTGCACTGATAGAACAAGATTTTTGCACCAATGGATTGCAGTAGCAGTGCTTCCTTGAAGTCCAGCCCTCAGCAGTCATCAAGGCGACTCCCTTGCCTCGTTTTATCTTTTTTCCCCTTTACTCTCATCATGGCACTCCTTCAGTAGATCATTCAAGAGGAATTAAAAGTACTCCTTCAATTGCACTGTTCGCTCATAGTCGGCCTCCAAGAAACAAAGTTACGCCCAAGCGATTGTATAGCCTTCCCTCAATATACCTCTGTGCGTTATGACCTACCTCCTTTGGATGATGGTATTCCAGCCCATGGAGGGGTTATGTTGCTCGTTTGGGACGACATCTTTACCATCCCATCTCTCTGCACACTCATATACAGGCAATTGCCATCCACATCGCTCTCTCCACCCTTTCCTTTTCTCTCTGCAATATCTAAACCCCGCCATCGTCTGCCTTTACTATGGCAGATGTGCTGCAACTTGTTGCCCAGCTTCCTCCACCTCTCCAGCATCTCGCCAAAGAGGCTCCCTTCTAGTAGACCTTTTCAACCAACTTAATCTTGTCTGCGTAAACACCGGTACACCATCCTTCCTTTCTGACACAATGCACACCTATTCTCACTTGGACCTCGCAGTATGTACTCCTCAGCTAGCGCATTGGTTTGGAGGTATGCTCTTTCTGATATGTACTCTAGCGACTATTTCCCTTGTTTATTCCACCTACTGCACCATACCCCATCTCCGCGTTCCACCACCTGGAACATCTCCAAAGCCGACTGGGGGCCCAGTACCTCACAGAGGTTAATCTCACTGCTGCCGAATATTCCATACCTCATACTTCCTCTTCTCCACATCGTGTCCCAGTCCCCTGGCGCACTGCAGTATGCAACAACGCTACTAGAGCCTGGCACCGTACTCTCTAAGCACCTTTAAATGCCACCCAACGATGGAGAGTTGCATCAGTTACAAACGACTGCACAGTGCCATCGTGTTATGAAAAATGTTGGACTGCCTTCACTAGTTCTTTTAACAAATTCACTCCCTCCTTGGTTGCCTGGGGTAGCCTGCGCTGGTTATCTGGCACTAAGGTACACTCCCAGATTTCCAGCCTGATAGTAGCAAACACAGTCTTCGTGGACTCCATTGACGTATCCAACGCCTTAGGCCGCTCTTTTGTGGAAGTTTCGAGTTGAGCTCTGCTCATTACCACCCTGCCTTCCTCCCCCGCAAAGAGGCAGAGGCGGCACGGCCGCCTTCTTTACAATCTTTAAATCGTGAAAGTTACAATGACACCTTCACTATGCAGGAACTAGACCGTGCTCTCACCATGTGTCACTCCTCTGCTCCGGGGCGAGAGGCCATTCATATTGAGATGTTGAAGAACCTTTCTCCTGTGGGTAAATGTTTCCATCTCCGCACCTATAATCACATATGGACTGAAGGTCAGGTTCCCACAAGTTGGCATGAAGCCATTGTTGTCCCTATCCCCAAACTAGGGAAGGACAAACATCTTCCTTCCATTTATCACCCCATTTCTCTTACCAGCTGTGTCTGTAAGGTGATGGATCACTTGGTTAATGCTCATTTGGTTTGGCACCTTGAATCCCAGTGCCTCCTTACCAATGTCCAATGTGGTTTTCGTTGGTACCGCTCTGCAATTGACCAACTCATAACCTTGTCCACTTTCGTTATGAATATTTTTTTGAAAGAGCACCAGATGGTGGCTATGTTCTTTGATCTGGAGAAGGCCTAAGACACCTGTTGGAGGGTGGGATTTATAATGTTACCACCTTACAGTGTTCTGTTCACCGACTCTGTGATTGTGGTCTTCATGTCTTAATAAATCTACATAGCATCAAAGTTAAAGACGGTTACCTTGATATCTCGTGGATGTAGAATCTTCTTAAAACACAGCATCTACATAACCTGCTTACAGGAATCCCTAGAATTCATTCAGAATACATGCAGCTAGAGAAATGTTCTCTATTTTATATGTGCGTCAAAATTAAGGCAAACACCAGGTATCTGAAAAGCTGTTTAATTTCATCACTTTTACCCTACAATGTATTACAACAATATGTACACTGGTGCCCAAACCGGCATAGTGGTGGCTTGGAAAGCTGTTATAAGACTGCCTTTTTCAACCTTTGTGTGGTCTCCTTTTATAGTCTAGCCTACAATACCATACATTATTACAACTATTGAAGATATGAAAAACAAATAGTTTGGCCATGTTATGGCAAGATAATAGCAACTTTTTATTCAAAATTAAGGTAATTATTAATTTACATTGATTCTTAATAATCCTGTTTTCATATATTGGGTTGCAGATCTGAAATATGCTTAGTAAAGGGCAAATGTTCCTACCATGTACAAAATAATGAAATAAAGTAGTAGTTATTCTGCTGCATACAAGAACATAGGAATTTTTCATATAGGCTTAGCTAATCTGCAATGCTGCCCATGCTGGAAAGTTTATATTTGAAACATTTATTATATTTGTGTTTTCATGGCCAGTTCCTGCTCAAATATGCAATAGAATATATCTCTAAGCTTACTATTTCACCTTGTTTTCCTAAAGTGCATATTAGCATGTTTTACTTTATCTAGAAATCATGTTTCTTATATTACACACACTCTGAGATCACAAACTGGCATTTAACAGTTGAGATTCTAATAAAATATTTTTTTTAATTTGGGTGGTGAATTGTAAACATTTAGCTCCGTCGCTTGCTTATTACGTCTCAGATTCTCCGCACCATGCATACTTGGGTCTTTCACGGCCGTCTACTCCTCTTTATTCATGCATTTTTGACGAACCGAAGTTTTCGGGTATGAGAGGGCTCTGTTTTGTCAGACCCTTTTTGCCAGGAGAATGGGGTGCCACAGGGCTCTGTCTTGAGTGTCGTACTTTTCGCCATAACAATTAACCCAGTTATGGACTGCCTCCCACCCAACGTTTCTGGTTCCCTCTTTATGGACGATTTCACAATCTACTGCAAAGCTTGAAGAACGTGTGTATTGGAGCGCTGTCTCCAGCGTTGTCTTGACCACCTTTATTGTTGCAGCATCGCAAATGACTTCTGTTTCTACAATGAGAAAACAGTCTGCATGAACTTCTGGTGATACAAAGAGTTCCTTCCACCATCTCTACATGTAGGTCCCGTCGCTCTTCCATTTGTGGAGACAATGAAATTCTTAGGACTAATGTTGGTCTCCACACTTGTCTTCTTCTGGCTGGCCGTTGTACACGTTCCCTTAGTGTCCTCCATGTTCTTAGCAGTACATCATGTGAAGCTGATAGAACCATCCTTCTTCACACTTATCGGTACATAGTCTGATCGAAGCTGGATTACGGAAGCATTGTTAACTCTTTCACATGGCCATCCATCTTGTGCCGACTCAATTCACCATCGGGGGTTAAGCCTAGTGATTGGGGCTTTCCATACCAGCCCTATTAAAATCTTCTGTGCAGAAGCTGCCTTATCACCATTGCACTATCGGCATGTTATATTACTCTGTCGGTATGCATGCCAGCTGCTGTCGATACACAAATACCCATCCTACCCATCATTTTTCAACTACTCACTTGATTACCAATATTGGGTGTCTACATCTGCACTGTTGCCTCCCAGAGTTAGTTTCCGTCGCCTGCTTCAGCAACTCGGTTTCACCCTCTCTGACACCCTTTGAATGGATGTGAGCCCAACACCACCGTGGTTTCAGGCCTAGGTTCGCGTCCACCTCGAACGCAGTTCACTCCCATTGGAGAATACCCCGGATTTGATGTATCACTCGTTCATAGCTTGATGACAACATTTTCATCTATATGGATGGATATAAGAACACTGATGGTGTCAGATCCGCCTTTGTTGTCGGGTTTGACAGCTTTAAATACAAGCTCACCAACCAATACTCAAATTTCACAGCTGAGCTTTTTGCTCTCTATCAGGCAGTCAATATGTTCGCCGCCACTACCATTCTTATTTTGTCATCTGCTCAGATTCACTCATTGCCATTCAGAGTCTTAGAGACCCGTATCTTGTCCATCCTGTCGTACACGGAATCCAACGCTCCCTTCAATTGGTAGCTGAAGATGGCTTTCGTGTTTGCTTTCTGTGGGTACGTGGCCACATAGCGGTGCCGGGGAACAAGGCTGCTGACGCTGCAGCCAGAGCTGCAACTCTCCTACCTCAGACAGCTACTGTTTGTGTCCTGTCAAACGACATTCAAGGGGCTATTTGCCAGCGCATTTTCGCATCATGGCATAGGCTCTAGTCCTTGCTTCAGGACAATAAGCTTGGAACCATAAAACTGATCCCGACGGCTTGGAAGACCTCCTCCTGCCCCTTTCGGTGGGAGGAGGTCATCTTGACCCAGCTGAGAATCAGTCATTGTCAGTTCAGCCAACACTTATTAACAGGCAACCCTCCCCCACCATTGTTTTTCTGTGGTCACCCGATGATAGTGCACCTTGTCTTAATGTTCTGCCCAAATTTTCAGGATGTTTGTGTTGCAGTCAATCTGCCGTCCACTTTGGAGGAACTTTTAGCTGATGACGCACATGCAGCTGCTGGAGTTTTACGTTTTATACGTATGACGAATTTGTCCAAGGACATTTAATTCCTTCTATTGATATTTTTTATTCCTTGTTTTAGTGTTATTCTGAAATTATCCTTGTTGGCACCTTTTTTAACCTTGTTTTCTTCAGTCAATCTAGGGTCAGAATCAGGTGCTAATGACCAATGCAGTTCTGTGCCTTAAAACCACGAAAAAGAAGAAAAAGAAATCAGCCGAGCGGCTACGGACAGCAACTAAAAGATCTTCACCAACTCTCACATTCAATGAATAAACATTAGTAACCATGGGGAAAGACTTATTTCTGTCCAACAAACAAAATAAATAGTGGCCCATGTCTTTACTAACTGAACAACTTGAAAGTGTGCACTTCAGTGTCAAGCAAGCTGCTGAGGATGCCGATACTCTTAGTAAATACAGCTGTCGACCTTGTGAAGCACCTTCTAGTGGTACTAACATATTTAGCCCCACTGTTTCCAACAATTTTCTACTGAAACCAGGCAGAGGCAGACAAGGTGATATAATTTACAGTCCCCTAACTTTCAAGTTGTCTCAAACATTAAACAACATTATTTTGTTCTTACATGCCTTCAGTGGTTGTGACACTACTTTGTAGTTTCTCGGTGAAGGTAAAGTGAAACTCCTGAAGGAACTGGAGACGAAAACCACCTTACAAAAAGCGGCAGAGTTATTTTCCGATTCCAGAGCTACTCTTAAAGAGATTGATAAATCTGTACGGAAGTTTATTGGGCCCTGTACTGCAGGTATGAAACCAACTGAGTAAATGTGCTTTGCTATGTAATTTTTGCAAAATCTGTATCGGACTTCATTCAACCCTGCCTCTTTGACTCCTACAGGAGGCAATTTGATGCTGTGTAACTTTTCTCTTATAAAATGTTGTGTCAATCAAATTCCCAAATTCTGCACGTCTTATACTGATGTTACTTGTTTTTGGTAAGTGTGAAAAATTGTCCAGCTTTGACATAGAATTTCTCTGGTACATTTAATCAAATAGCTATGTTTTTACACTCAATCGATACATACTTTAATGCTCTACCTTTTTTTGTAACCTTAACTTTTACAATTAAACATACTTTTTGAGGAATTTGGAAAAGGGGGGGGGGGGAAGGCTACAAAAAGTCCAAAATTTTTTGTGGTTTTCTTTTCACCACAGCTGAAGCTCCACTCAGAAATCGGGGCAAACTCTGGTTATTCATATCAGAGTCCTACTGGAATGATTAAAACTGTATCCAGATTCACTGAATTTTGGAAGGCACAATCCTAATTTTACTGGCCTATTGGCATACAAAAGATGTAACTGTCAGTATGGGTTAAATCATACTTTCCATCCCAGTGACTTCGTGTGATAATGTTGGATCTTGACTGCTGACAATCACATGACATTGGCATTAGCCAATCGTGTGACATTTCAAATGTTTTGTCATGAACTCTTCATTTAACGAGAGCAATTTCATTAAGCGAACAAGGGTGCATACAAGAAGCTATCAACCATAGAGCAGGAACAGCATTATTTATTTACTTCATGATATATACAAAACACTATTAATCCATCAGTGTGGTTCAGATTTCTAATATCATCTTGGCAAAAATTTTCTACTGTTTTGTTGATGTTGCCAATATAATCATACGAAGCTTCCAGGATGGCTAGTAAAATTTTACTACCAATGTGACACTAACTACATACCTTATTGTTGTATTTTCTTACCTCTATCTGGCATTCCTCAATATCAATTCCTTTGTATCATAACTTTGTTTTCTGCTGTAATTTTCAGATTTGTTTATTTATTGATGATAATTATTAGTACAGAGACATTGATTCTGTAAAACTACATACATTATGTGATTTTTCATTTGCAGGTATTGTACAGTACTTGCAGTTTAGATATCAGCAAGGAATTCTTTACCGTCTGAAAGCTCTTGGAGAACGACATAACATGGACATAACTATTGAAGGCTTTCATTCGTGGATGTGGCGTGGTCTCGGTTTTCTTCTGCCATTCCTTTTTGTTGGATATGTGTTCCAGCTGGTTAATGCCTACACATTGTACAAATTGTCATTCCATCCTGAAGCAACTTGGCAGGTAAATTTTAAAATATATGTAGATTTTTGTTGAATGTTTGTCTTGTTCAACAAAAGATTCTACACCAAAGTGCAAATAAAGATTTAAATGTTTTTTAATTTTTAGGTACCAGTATCTTCAGGATTATTCTTTGTTCTATTCATTGGCAATGCTGTTACCACATCACTGGTCATTCCACAAAAGCTGAAAGATCAGTACAATAGTGGAGGTAAACCCACAGGAAGCCAAAGTAAAGTACAGGTAAGGCAGTTCTAACCACTAAACCTCAAAGGCCATCCCATAGTGATGCATCACCTATCTATTACAAGTTGTATTGGGTCAAATTTAGTGTTTTGAAAAAGTGATCCTTTGCGTTGTTCAGTGTACAACATGGGTCAGCACTCTCCCCACCACTTTGCCATTGTTTTGGAACTCCTCATTGATAAAAAGCAGATGTGGGTGCTACACCATATCCATGAAATATAAGACCAGATGCAGGCAAAAGCTTAACAATCTCAGCTTCCTTGCCCATGTCTTGGGCTGTGGATCACACAACCTTCCTCCATATTTTTTAGGCCCTGGTCCCATCACTTATTTTATTTTAATATTTGGTGGCAATTTCAGTTATGAAATTATTAGTTTCATTCCATCATCAAGGTGTAATCCGGCTTTTACACTGCATGCAATTCAGATTTTCCAATGCGATGTGCTGAATCATTCACACAATACGTGATGTGTTGCAGTGTGAAGTTGATTCTGCTTACTTGAAACAATGTTGTTTTTCCTTTATTCAGTAAATTTGTTTCTAGTACAAAATAGAGTTCTCAGATTTCACATTGTCAATGGAAGAAAAAGAAGACTGGTTTTTAATGGTTTGAAGAGAGTGTGATCATTGGTGAAGCAATCGTGAATGGGTGTATAGAATAAAGATGCAGAGGAAGGTTGTAGAAAAATTTTATCATATACACAGTGACTTGAGTAAAGATGGACAAATTTAGGCGTTACTTCAGGATGAACACCAAGACATTCGGTTGCAGAAGCCTCATGTATTTCAGGTAGATTATAGAACCAAAATGCACAAATTTCACAAAGACTATTATAGCTGGAAAAAACTTTATGTAAGAACATATTATGAAATTTACAAAAAAAAAAAAAAAATTGCTTCCCAAAGGATAGGGCAAAATGACTAGGCAGGCAGGCTTACTATAAATACCCAACCAACCATTAATGTGCACTGCTCACGAACAGTGTATTGAATACTTTAATTGAATCTATCAAGTGTGCATTATTCACGCGTAGTAATACAACTAACTTTGTGTTACTTTTTGAAGCATTTTTGTATTTCATCTTACTGTTTTATACTTAACGTTTATTTCATAATTCCATGATTGGCATACTAGATACCTGCAGTGGTATTGCTTGTTTTCTTATCCCATAACAGACCATTCATGCCCTTAATTAATGATCCTTGGCATTAATCGCAAGAAACCATTCCAAATGATCACCTGAAACACAATCTCGGTAGCAATAGTCTAAGACTCTTCACACCACACGAAAAACGCTCCCTGGCAAGTGCAGCTGACTGATTCCATCACATTGAATCACACCACACTGCTCTGCTCAGTTTTCAGTTTAAATGGCTGCTGTACTGTTCCATTGTAAGCCAAGACCCCTCCAGTACGTCATAGCTTGGCTCGGCATACATTATATCATAGGCATTGTGAATACAGCATGATACGGGTAATTGATGACTTCTGAGTTAGTTTGAAGTACAGTACCCTCACCAAAGAGCAGACATTTCCTCTTCATTTCTGGCATACCAATTCTTGGTTGCATAGCAGCCATGCGATAATTTCCTTAGTATCAAATATATAATTTTATTTTCCCTTTTCTTTATACAGAGGACATCAAACCACTGACACCTGTCCTCAACTAGGATTATCAGTAAGAATAAAACTTGAGACCCTCTGCAAGGCCTTTTCTAAAATCTTTAGAAAGTGCATGTTTTCCTCTACTCTTCTTATATACTGTCTCAGTATGAACAAATTTCTGGATGGCATCATTAACACCAAATAGAATGCTTATTGAACAAGTGACAGGTGGCCTCACTATTTAACCTCTTAATTCCCCCTCGCCCTTTCTCCCTGCATTCAACTAACCATATCTACACTATATTTGTATTCTGGAGGAAAGCAGTTCAAACCTGCCTCCAGCCATTCGAATTTCCCTAAATCAATCCAGGTAAATGCTGCAATGGTTTATGTCAAGACATGACAAATTTCCTTCCCCAGCCTTAGCAAAAATAACCCAAGCTTGTTCTCTGTTTCTAGGGACCACATTCTCAACAGAGCTTCATTGTTTAATCTTCCTTCCTACCATCTTAGCTTAACAAATGCACCTGAACTCCATTTGAGCTTTCTTACTGTAGTAAAGTATTGGTCTCCCCCAATTATATTTAGCCCCTCTTCTCCCTCATTCTATTGAGTTGCCAGATTTAGTACTTGATGCCTCTTGATATGTTGTATCCATTGCTATTTTTATAGACAATTCTACAGCTGCATGGTTATTCTGCAATTCCCACTTAAGTTCCTGCCAAAGAGTTCATCAAATCACTATTCGCCTATTTATCCAGTGTACCACTCCCCAGTCAGTTTCAAGAAAACTGAGAACTTAAATCTTTCACAAGCCCTGATTATAGTCGGCAGGCAACAAAATCTTTTCACGTTTTGAGAGGGAACTTGGTAGTATAGCAATGTTCTAGGATAGGGCGGACAATAGTAGTGTAGGCTGTCTCTTTAGTATATTTGTTGCATCTTGTCAGTAAATTGGTCTTACAGTTTTATCTCGTTGTTCCAATTACTGTTGTTCGTATAGTATGCTGCTCACCACAGAGTGTCTCGAAGATTTGCAGAAAGGCACAAATAACCACACTCCCTGAGAGACACACACACACACACACACACACACACACACACAGTAACCATCTCCACCTGCTATGGTCAGACTACAGGACTCGAGATGGCCAAGGTGAAAGCAACCAATTGTGGGGTAAGTACATATCATGGTGAGGTAACCAGGAAGGGAGGGGAAGGATGAAAGGTGAGAGTGAGGGAATATGTCAGTGCTATCTGATTTATAGGGAGGAAGGGAAATGGAGAGAATGAAGTGTGGTGGAATGAAAGACGCACATGAGGCTGGAGTGTGGACAAGGAAGGGAAGGGGAGAGTGGTGGGGTCAGCCACTAGTGAAGTTTTAGACCTGGGGTTTGTGGGATTATGAGATATATTGCAGGGAGAGTTCCCACCTGCACAATTCAAAACAGTTGGTTGGGGGGGGGGGGGGGGGTCAAATCCGTATGGCACAGGTTGTGTAGTAGTCATTGCAGTGAGCCACATCATGCAGGGCTGTAAGCTCTGCAACAGGTTGACCACAGTTTGACCATGGCTATTCATGAGGACAGACAGCTTGTTACTGGTCAGGACCACGTAGTAAGCTACACAGTGGTTGCTGTTCAGTTTGTAGGTCACATGGCTGCTTTCACTATTTACCCTGCCTTTTATGGGATAGTAAATGGGTGATGAGACTTGAGGAGATGGTGTTGGGATGGTGGATAGAAAAGGTTTTCCATCTTGGTCTATTGCAGGGATGAGCCATGGGGTAAGAGGTTTGGAGTGGGGATGTAGAAGGATATTGCGTAGGCTTGGTGGGCAAAAAAAAAAAAACAAACAAACTTGCAGAGGAATGGGGAGGGTATTGGGTAGAGTATTTCTCACTTCAGGGCGGGATGAAAGGTAGTTGTAAACCTGGCAGAGAAGAATGTGGTTTAATTTCTCCAGTCCAGGGTGGTACTGGGTCACAACAAAGGTGCTCCTTTGTGGCTGAATACTGGGTGAGAGGGAGGTGGTGGGTGATTGTACAGCTAGGGTATGTGATATTTGTTTCTGGACAAGGTTGGGCATTTGGCATATTTGGAGAGGAACTGTATGTCACTGCAGAAGTGACAACAACGAATAGCTAGGCTTTATGAAAGTGGACTTTATGGTGTGGAATGGTTGGCAGCTGTCGAATGGAGGTAATGTTGATGGTTGGTAGGTTTGATGTGGGCAGAGGTACTGATGAGGCCACCCTTGAGGTGGTAAGTGTTGAGGAACCCCCCAGGGGGCCCACAGTTCTTTTGTGGGTACGTGTGTGGTGCGCACGGGGCCCCGAGCCGGAGCAGCCTTTCTTCTGCCCCAGGCTGCTTCACTTTCCCTCCCGGTTTATGCCTTCGCCCAGAGACGGGCGAATTTCGTGAGTTACGGTGGTTCTTGTTGTCGTTTCTCTTACTCCTTGGTTCCTTACATTCTTACCCTTTGTTTTCTGTCTCTCACCTTGTACTCTCCTAGCCTTCTTCTCCTCATTAGTCTCTGCCTCGGTGTTTGCGACACTTCTTTCCTTCCTCTTCACTTTCTCTATCCTTCTTTCCTCCCTGTGCGTGTGTGAAGGCCGACCCACGCATTATCATGCGTAGCAGGTGATGAGGTAACGCATAATTCCCCGCCCTGGGTAGACAAGTAGGGCACGTACTTACCCCCTGGTAAAGGCCAGGCCCAGGGAGGGGTGATTACCCGAGCTGGTACCTTCCGAACATGCCGATGGTCCCCCCCCCCCCCCGTCAGTTCTCGGGAGGTTTGACCTGAGGTGTGAACAATCACCTAAGGCGGGTAAGCCCTCGGAGAGGGCCCCCACTAGGAAGGAGCGTGCCATCGGAGACGCCGGTAATCACGGGGGACACTTCCGCAATGACTTCCTTCTCTTCTTCAGTGACGTTGACCCAGAAACGTAAGTTAGATTCGCCTCAGCAAAAAAAGACTTTGCCTAATTTACCGAAATTTCTTGTTCTCTCTCGCACCGATGGAAAAGATTTCAAGTCTGTAAATCCTTTCGTCATCCAGAAAGGTGTAGATGCAATTGCTGGCCCTGTTAAAACCTGTTCGCGTCAGTGCAACGGCACATTGTTGCTGGAAGTGGACAGTGCCTTCCAAGCTCAGAAACTAATCCGGACTACACTGTTACACACGTTTCCTGTCAAGGTAGAAGCGCATCGCACACTCAACTTCTCACGGGGGGTAGTCTTCACGAGATCCCTTGTCGGGTTGTCTGACGAAGACATGCAAACCTACATGTCAGATCAGGGAGTCACAGCCATGCATAGGGTTTTGAAAAAGGTAAATAACCAGCTGACACCCTCTCGTACTGTGTTTTTGGCATTCGACCGGGTTGAACTCCCGTTGAATGTCAAAGCAGGGTACGAAGTTATCTCTGTCCGCGCTTATATTCCAAACCCAACGCGCTGCTTCCAATGCCACAGGTACAACCATACCCATGACTCTTGCCCAAATGCAGCAAAATGTGTCACTTGTGGTAGAGACGCCCACGAGGGGGATTGCCCACCTCCGTCCCCTCACTGCCTTAACTGCAATGGTGACCATGCGGCTTCCTCTCGCGACTGCCCGGTATACAAGGATGAGAAGGTCATCCAGCAAATTCGGGTTACGGAAAAGGTGTCGACATCTGCCGCTCGAAAGTTGTTGTTGAGTCGAAAGCCTGCTGTCCTCCCAGCGGGCACATACAGTAAGGTCCTCACCTCCACTCGACCTACTAAGGATTCAAGTACCCAGACGTGTGATTTTACCTTCGCTGACACAGTTGTGCGATCCGCCAGCCCGAAGATTGCCCGTTCCACGTTCCCGCTTCCTCCTGCTGCTCCTAAAGTACAGTCTTCATCAACCTCTGGTAAACCGCGGGCACCTAAACAAGATGCCCGGACTTTAAAAAAGGAACCCGTCCGTGAGGATTTTCTGCGTTCTCAGGCTTCCCAACAGTCAACTGCCTCTTCTCGCCGTCACTCTTCCAGAAGAGCTGACAAGAAAAAGTGTTCCTCTCCTTCCCCGCCGAGGCGTGACCCATCTGTCATGCCGTCGAACAGTTGCCAGCCTCGGCCGTCTTCTGTTTCACCGGGACGCTCCGTCTGCCGGGCACCCGGCCCTTTACCAGCGGTGGGAACTGCCCCTTCTGATCAACTCAAGGAGGTGGCAGGCGCGTCGGTCGAACCGATGGACCACGACCCTTTGCCCCTAGACAGCGATAGCAGCGCTCCCTCGAAATCCGGTCCTCAGCGGCCGTCGAGGTGACCCCGCTTGCTTGTTAGTTTTTATCCTTATCTCTTATCTCATTTTTATCATGGCGCTCCTTCAATGGAATATTCGGGGCTTTCGTTCTAATCGGGAGGAGTTAAAACTACTCCTTCGATTGCACTGCCCGCTTTTAGTCTGCCTCCAAGAAACTAAGTTGCGTCCACGTGATCGTGCAGACTTTCCACACTACACCTCTGTGCGGTTCGACCTGCCACCCGTGGAAGGTATCCCAGCCCATGGAGGGGTTCTGATGCTCCTTCGAGACGTCTATTTCCATCCCATTTCATTGCATACTCACCTACAGGCAGTTGCCGTCCGCATCACTTTATCCACATTTTCCTTTTTCCTCTGTAATATCTATTCACCATCGTCGACCTTCATTATGAACAACTTTCTAAAGAAGCGTGAAACAGTAGCAGTGTTCTTCGACTTGGAGAAGGCATACGATACCTGTTGGAGAGGGGGCATTCTCCGCTCATTGCACACATGGGGCCTTCGGGGCCGCCTTCCTCTTTTCATTCAAGCGTTTTTGGCGGATCGCAAGTTCTGGGTACGGGTGGGCTCTGTTTTGTCAGATACCTTTTGCCAGGAGAATGGGGTACCACAGGGCTCCGTCTTGAGTGTGGCGCTCTTTGCCATTGCAATCAATCCGATTGTAGATTGCCTTTCAGCCGAAGTCTCCGGATGTCTTTTTGTTGACGATTTGGCAATTTATTGCAGCGCCCAGCGGACGTGTCTCTTGGAGCGTTCTCTTCAACGCTGTCTTGACCGTCTATATTCCTGGAGCATCGCAAACGGCTTCCGATTCTCCACTGAGAAAACTGTGTGTATAAACTTCTGGAGATACGAGGATTTTCTTCCACCTTCTCTACATCTCGGCCCTGTTGCTCTCCCTTTCGTGGAGACTACGAAATTCTTGGGACTCATGTTGGATCGTAAACTTTGCTGGTCCACACACGTGTCCTACCTGGCTGCCCGTTGTGCCCGATCCCTTAACGTTCTTCGTGTCCTCAGTGCAAGTCATGGGGAGCGGATCGTACCGTCCTGCTTCACCTTTACCAGGCCTTTGTTCAGTCTAAGCTCGACTACGGAAGTCTTGTATACTCTTCTGCACGGCCGTCGATTCTCCGCCGTCTCAACTCTATCCACCATCGGGGTTTACGTCTTGCGACCGGTGCATTTTATACCAGCCCTGTTGAAAGTCTGTATGCCAAGGCTGCTGTATTACCCTTGACCACTCGGCGTGACATACTCTTGTGTCGGTACGCATGCCGCCTCCGGTCGATGCCCAACCATCCATCTTACCGATTATTTTTTGACGACTCACTCGATCGCCAATATCAGTTGTCTGCGATTGCCTTGCTTCCACCTGGAGTTCGGTTTCGCCGCCTACTACAGCGGCTCGATTTTACCCTTCCTTCCACCTTTCGGTTGAGCGACAGCCCATTGCTACCATGGCATCAGGCCCAGGTTCACACTCACCTTGAACTTAGTTCGCTCCCCAAGGAGAGCACTCCGGATTTGGTATTCCGCTCGAGGCTTGTCGAACTCCGTCCGCGGTTCGATAATGCTGTATTTATTTACACTGATGGTTCCAAGAGCACTGCCGGTGTCGGATCTGCCTTCGTCGTTGGGGACAACCGGTTCCAATACAAGCTCCCTGACCGGTGCTCGACTTTCACGGCTGAGCTTTTTGCCCTCCACCAGGCCGTTTTGTACACCTGCCGCCACCGCCAACCTTTTTATGCCGTATGTTCGGACTCCCTTAGTGCCCTGCAGAGTCTTAAGGACCCTTTCTCGAACCATCCTCTCGTGTATCGGATCCAACACTCCCTCCAGTTGCTAGCAGATGACAGCTGTCACGTTTCTTTCCTGTGGGTCCCTGGCCACGTGGGTGTGCCCGGGAATGAGACCGCCGACATAGCAGCCAAGGCCACAGCTATTTTGCCTCGCATGGCTACCTTTTGCATCCCATCGGACGATGTTCAACGAGCTCGTCGCCGGAGTATTGTGTCGCAATGGCACAGTGCGTGGTTTTCAATGTACAATAATAAATTGAGAACTGTAAAACCGATCACGACCGCTGGGAGGACCTCCTCACGCCCGTCTCGGCGAGAGGAGGTCATCCTGGCCCGGTTGCGGATCGGTCACTGCCATTTCAGCCACCGTCACTTGCTCTACGCCGACCCTGCACCGCTGTGCTCCTGCTCCTGCTGACAGTGCGACATGTTTTACTGACTTGTGTTAATTTTAATCATCTCCGTGTAGCCCTTCACTTTCCGTCTACTCTGGAGGAAATTTTAGCTGATGACACACGAGCAGCTGCTCGAGTTTTGCGTTTTATCAACTTGGCCAACTTATCCAAGGATATTTAACCCTTTTAATTGTCTTTTATCTTTCGTTTTTAGCCTCTTGTTGATGTTCTGACAGTCACCATTTTTTTTTTTTTTTTATCATAGCGAATCTATGCTCTTGGCTGGGTGCTAATGATTATAGAAGTTGTGCGCCCTAAAACCACAAAACATGTCATTCCCTTCCTGCGAGAGAGAAAGAAAAGAAGAAGAAACAACATAGGTCACAGGACAAGGCTCCTCTGGTGCTGCCTGAGGTGCCATCATTATTCTCATAACCTTCCCAGAATATTCAGCTGTAGCCTGATCCAAACTTTATGGAAGTCATCCCTTCCTCATTGGTGACGGACACTGATCAAGCAGTGTGACGGACTACAACCCATTTGCCTCCCATATAGATCTTTGATCTGTTCTCATCCAATGGAACTGTCATGGCTATTACCATCATCTCCTGGAGTTAAAACAACTTATTTCCTTTACTTTGTACCGTATGTTCTGCAGGAATCTCTGTGGGTTCCATGCTTTGTTGGAACCAGGTTCCCCACCCTCTCCCCCCTACCGGCATCGGGTGGCGTTTGCACATTAGTCCATTTGGATATTGTTAGTACATGGATTCCTCTCCATACTTCACTGGAAGTGGTTGCTGTTCAGGTTGACTTAAGTGCTCCATTAACAATTTGTAATTTCTATCTCCCTCCTGGCAGGCCAGCAACTACCCTAACAGCCCTCCTTCAGCAACTTCCCCCTCCCTCCCTCATTCTTGGGGACTTCAATGCCCATCATCCTTTGTGGGGGCAGTGCTTATAGTTGCTTCATAGAGCAGTTCCTTGTAGACCACGACCTGTGCCTTCTCAATGCTGATTCTCCAACCCATTTTAGTACCACTCATGGAATTTTGTCATAGATCTTTCACTTGATTATCCTTTTTTTTCTCGTTCATGTCACTGGTCTGTGCACAATGACCTCTGCGATAGTGGCCACTTCCCATTTATTCTTTTGCTCCACTCCCACTTGACAAGGAACAGGCTACTCCATTGGGTTTTCCATTGTGCTAATTGGCATTTGTATACGTCCTAGGGTGTTTCCACACCATCCCTTGGGACTGATGACCCCGTAGTTAAGTCCCAGAGACTCTACAAACATTTGAACATTTGAACACCATCCCCATCTGACTCTATTAATGATGTCATTCGTGATACGTCTAATGGGATTACTCGAGCTGCTAGCATTGCTGTTCCTCAGTTGACAGACCCTCCTAGCCAACACCCAGTTCTGTAGTGAAATGCAACATTGCTGCAGCAATTCGCGAGAGTGCCACCAAGCCTTGCAACATCTTATGCGCCACCCTTCTGAAACTGCTCTTTTCAACTTCAAACACCTTCGTCCTGAGGCTCGTTACGTAATCAAACAGAGCATGTGCTGGGAGCATTTTGTCTCTTTCGTGGACATTCCTGTATCCTGTTCATGAGTGTTGGCTATGCTCCGCTACATCCGAGGTTGCCAGTAGTGGTCTTCAATCCCTGGCCTTGGCCTACCAGATGGGGGTCTGTACGGACCCATCTGTTCTCGCAGAGCACCTTGAAATTCACTTTGCGAAGTCTTGGCGACATCTTCCTACCCAGCAGCCTTTCTTGTTAAGAAACGACAGGCTGAAGCCTCCAACTTACCTCTCACCAGTAGTAACCTTATAACAAACCCTTTACTGAATGAGAACTATTCTGGCCCTGTTCTCTTCCCAGGAGTCTGCATCTGGCCTGATGCCATCCATAATAATCAACTTATCCAAGACCTCAATCCTCCCCAACAGCAATACACCTCCAGATATTTAACCATATTTGGTTCCAAGGGGGTTTCTCATCGCAGTGGAGGGACAGTATAGTGGTTTCTGTTCTTAAGCCTGGTACTAGTAAGGATTCATCATCCCTGGACAGTTGCCAACCAATTAGCCTGACAAATGTGCCGTGTAAATTGCTTGAACAGATGGTTACCCATAAATTTTGCTGGATAGTTTAATCATGTGAACTTCTGTCGCCTTATCAGTGTTGATTTGTCACCAAGTATCACGAATTTACTTAAGTCTCTCCATCCTTCATTTTTATTCATATGCGGTGTTCTTCTGTCCTGGCATTGAATATTTTAAGCTGTCTGTTTCACGGTAGCTTCGGTTCTAATTAAGGTATGCAGTTCTTTTTGACCTAACAACATTCAGTGGATCAAGCTCTTTCATTTGCACTTTTAAACACTTGCCTTGGCTGATTCTGAAGAAAGCTATGCATGAACATCCAACTTCCATTTTTTTCCTAACTTTTTTGTAATTCCACTAACAGTGCACAGTATTCTCACGTATCCTCCAGTATCATTCTTAAAACTGAGTAGGTATCTTCTGAAAGTTCTGCTGTACAGGCTATCTTTCTCACTGTCATTGAGGGCTTCACTGTTAATCTGACAAGGTACTATTACCCGAAACAGCTGCACAAAGGTTTTTTTAGGCAGATAAATCTTCCCCCACGCCCTCTCTCATCGAGGCTTGAGAATGGCTGTGCCTATTATTAATCGTAATTCATTCATACAAATAGCAAAATTAACACTTTACTATAGGCACAACTTTAAGTTAACTGTAGGTGACAGCAGCCTGTAACAAAAAACCATCAGCATGACATTTTTCCTAAAGGTACATAGTTTTATCGATCAGTGCTTGGGCACCATTAGACTTTCTCCATAGAGGGCTCCTAATGTACTAATTTATGTGGATTACCAAATAGTTGTAAGACTAATACTGGTTGTTGAACAAAAAAAAAAAAAAAAAAAAATTGATAACTGCTCTTTAAGCCTTAAAATGCCTTTCAGTAGTAGGATATGATGGTACACAGATCTTGTTTATTACTACTTGTTATGAAAACACTGTTACAAAGGAAAAAAATTAGATTTGTGAAGACAAAAGATGAAAATGTCAATTTTTTTTTATTTAACCTTGTATATTTCACATTCATTAATATTAACATTGATGCAGATATGGTTCTACATTGGAATTTTTATTTTGATAGTTTTACACAGTCTCAACAAAATATTGCAAATATCTTTAGGAAATATAGACCTCAGTTTTGTAGATATTTTTGCATTGCACTACAGACAGGGAAGAACTTCATTTACCAAAAGCAAACATAAAATTTTAAAATTAAATTTAAGAAGAAACCTTGTTAGTCCAGGTAATGTACCTAGAATAATTGTCATATTTAAGAATAAGAAGTGTATTGCTTTTGTTGTAGGTGCCCGCTGATATGTCTGCTCAAAATGAAAAGCTACATAACAAAATGAATGCTGTGATAGAAGAAACAATGGCTACATCAGCACAAGAAGTGGTTAAATCAGATGATACAAAAAAGGATGAATGATTAATCTGTATAAACTTAGCTCACTGTGTTAGTTGTCAGCCTATTTATGGACCTGGGAATACGTTCCCTATGGCTCTGTTGGATATATGGCCATTGTATAGAAATGTTGTTGATTTAAGAGTCTATGTAAGAAATTGATTGTTAAATTTGTAAAAGATACAAACAGTAGACTTACAGTAAGACTTTACCTTCACAATAACTGTGTAAGGAAAAAACAATGCATGTTAGTGGAAAAGCATGTGTAACAGTTAATTATGAAGTACAATGTACTGGTTATATTGTGGTGTGCATATGTCATTGAGATTTGAGTGTAAATTGTACTATTAATAGGTACAAAGGAGCTCATAAATTGTTAATAAATGTTATTGTTTTCAGTTTGTAGCTTTATTGCATACATGGTGCTGAAATTTTTCCTCCTATTCACTATTGTTACACTCATTTTCAAATTAAGTGCATATTGTGTAATTTTTCCCCCAGTTCCTTTTAGTGTAACTTAAGTGTTCCTATAAACTGAATATTTAGGAATTGACTTCAGGGAAGGACACACACACACACACACACACACACACACACACACACACACAGTACAATGATGATTGGAGCATGGATTTTATGGAATATCGGATAAAGAAGTAAGTAGCTCAAATTGGTGACATGTGTAATTAAGTTCATAGGTAGGTTAGTCAGTGTTGATTCTTAATCAGTTCACTTCTGCTATTATTGAAGTAAGAGTGTTTCTTATAGAAACAGGAACAGGATACATAAATAATTATAATGGAATTGTCCAAATATACTGTCTTCTGGCTGATCATATTTCTGTAAACAAGAAAGGTAGCTAAAGTTCACAAGAAGTTAACGGTGCTTATTTATACATGGATTGTGCTAAGAACAACATTCTCAGTGGGTTTTATATTTTAACCATTAAACAAGTGAGATAAACTAATGTAGTTGTAGTTTACTGGAAACTACACTATCCATTTCACCTGGTAAAACACTAAGCTTCTGAATTGTGCCTTCCATTATTCTCACATCTTCTTAGAGAATAGTAGTGTAAGTCTTGAGTTCCTTGACATTTTTGGGAAGACAGCTGAAATAACCTTTGGTGTTTGAAACTGAATTGAGCATTTTAGAACTGTTGAATGTTGACAAGGATTCATTCACGGACACTGCAGGATCAGAAGAGCAATTTCCATCACATAGCCTCACAGCTTTTGTCCATGTTGCCCACCTTGTTGCCGCGGTGTAGCCGAGCGGTCTAGAGCGTCTTGTTGTGGAGCGTCGGTTGCTCGCTGTGGAGGTTAAGAGTCCTCCCTGGGGCATGTGTGTGTGTGTGTGTGTGTGTGTGTGTGTGTGTGTGTGTGTGTGTGTGTTGTCCTTAGGTTAATTTACCTAGGTTTATGTAAGCTACGGACTGGTGACCATGTTCCGATAGATTTACAAACAACCAACAACAACCCACCTTGTTATCACTGGATGAGTCATACATGTAACATGCACTAAATTTGGGAAAAACATATTAATTTTCAACATTTATGGTATTGCATTTATGTATATAAATATTATCCTCTGCCCCCACTCATCATTTGGTTTACTTCAGAAAGATTCCCCTACTTCTTCTCATTTCATGATCTATCCTCTTTGGTTTGCAGCTGGTGTGGCACAGAACATATCATGCAGTGTCTTTCCCTTTACTTTCTTTCTCTCCCTTAATCCTCCTCCAGGAAAGGGAGAGTGATTACGAAAGCTAACTACATGTATATTTGTCCCTTTTTGTATTACTATTGGCTGAGGTAGGTACTGGCCAGCCACTCCATAAATTGTTTAACCATTTGTTGCCTCCAAAGGTTTACAATGAAAGAAGTATCCCTTTTTTAACCCCTGGAAGTGGACATATTATGAATCTTGTTGCAGAATTGTTCCAAAAATTATTCAAATTTAGGCACTAGATGTTTGTTTAAAGTTTTTCTACGCAACCATTGCAAAACAGTTCTTAACTCTTTCCCTCCCAGTGTTGCCACATGGCAATGTCATCTTTATCTGTTCTCTAGCCACAACCATTTGTCCAAAGATTGTAATTAACACTGCAGGACTTCAACAATTCATTGTGATTAGGCTGCCTACCATTACCTTGAGGATACCGAGCATTAGGCAACAATATATTGTCAAAAATGTGTGTTGTTGCTTAATGTCTAAGTTGGAGTATTTGCAGCAAGACTTTCAAATAATTATATCAAGGCAAAAGAAACAAAGTAATTTAATTTTTAAAAAGAGAGAGAGAGAGATAGGTTAGCCAGTACTTACCTTTTTTGCTGTATCACCGATAGTTACACACAAACAAATATAAATTTTTAAGGATATGATCATCCCTTATTCTGAAGCACACAGATATGCTTAGAGAAAAGATTGGTACCTTTCCTTTCCACTTGCTTTTTTACAACTGCACCAGTTCTAGAAGTACTGAAGAAACTATAAGGGAAAACAGATATTCAAAGTGTTCCCTTATGGTTAAAAGAAACAAATAAACCATGGGATTCTATAAACTGTATTTCAAATGACAGGATTGATCCACTGTGATAACAAAGTGGAATGGCAACAGCATAGTGTCTCTTGCCTTAAATACAGCTCCAGTGGATCTATGGCATTGGTGACAAGATACTCTACGAAAAACAGAAGAAAATCACTCAGCAACTACAATCCACGTATATAACAAGAGTATCTGTCGTGTGGAATGCTTTGATGGAAATATAAGTCTTTATTGCGTTTCCATTTACGGTAAAAAGTGATACATAACATTGATAACCCACAGTCTTTGTCAGAGGTAAAACTGCCATGAACTGGTGGCTTCCGCTTATAAATCCAGGTGACAGATTCTCATTAGCTGGCTTACATCACAGCAGTAATGGTGCATACTTGGGTGGTGCCACCCAACCACCTAGAAATTTCTAGCGCACTCTATTCCGTGTTGATAGCAGTGCCATCTCTTGCAGCAGACCACTGTGCTTGCGGTCCCCAGTTCAAATCCCTCCACGGGCAGAAAAAAGTTTATTTCTTTGTATTCACTATTCCTAGAATGTTCTACATATTTGATTTTGTACTTGTAAGTTCCAGAAAATTCTTTCTATGCATAAATAGTGGAGCACTCCAAGCAGGAGTCAGTTTGTACTGAGTGTACACTTGTGTTAGCAATAAACAAGTTCTAAGTGTAGTGTTGTGTTCTATTAAAGACCAGCCTTCAAATTCTAGACAACCTGTGGTTTTCAACGTGATACTGCAGATATGGAGAAGATGAGTATTTGATAATTATTGTGCCACAAGACGCCAACCATCAGGGCTGTCCTTTCAACAGCAGTGAACTGCAGATGATTACTGTCAACCTATGCAATGAAGCTCGTGGCCATATCCTGCACGTGATCATTCTCCAATGTTCTGCCGCCTTACAGAGATACCAGCCGCTCACCTAGCCACCTTGTTCAGAAAAACTAGGTGAGGCGACCATCTATGGAGGTGAGACCACCACAGATGGAAATCCTACATGGACAACAGTCGCTAAGATGTCAGGAAATTTCATTGACATCATAATCAACGGCCAACCTGTCCAGGCACTAGTTAATTCAGTAGCCTCCTTCTATGTATTGTTGAATGACTACCACTGCAAACTAAAGAAGATAGTGTTTTGTGATACAAGTGCAACTGTGCTGAAGGTCTTAAATGGAAAATAAGTCCCACCGGCAGGAACATCTGTCACAAAAATAACTTATCAACAAGACAATGCAGCCTTTTGAATTCGTTGTTTTAACATAATGTAGCCATAACACTATCCTTGGATGGGATCTTCTTCAGGCATCCAGGCTGTCATTGACTGTGGAAGATCTGAGCTACAAATTGAGGAAGCCGTTCAGACAAGTACACATAACATGTACTTTCTGGGAGTTTGTTTGCTGTTGAGAATGTTGAGATCACACCATTAACAGTGAGAAGAGTTCCAGTCACCAGTTACATGATTCTTATGTTTGTTTCAAATTGATGAAACGAAAATTATAGAAGGAAACTTTCCTGGTGGGATAAACATATAAAAAATAGAAAACGGATGACTTACCCAAAGGACAAAAATCACACACACAGCTTTCGCAACCGTTGGTCACTTCTTCAGGAAAAGAGGAAGAAAGGAGAGGAGAAAGGGAAGGATATGGGTTTTAAGGAAGTGGAAAAGGAGTCATTCCAATCTCAGGAGTGGAAGGACTTACCTTATGGGGAAAAAAAGGAAGGTAAACAAATACACACACACTCATACATATCCAAACGCAAATACACCTAGACAGACATTTGTAAAAAGAAAAAGAGTTGGACAGAGTTCTGAAAGGTTGGTGTCCGTGGGAAGCATCCAGATAACCCGGACGGTGTAACACTGTGCCAAGATGTGCTGGCCGTGCACCAAGGCATGTTTAACCACAGGGTGATCTTCGTTACCAGCAAACACTGTCTGCCTGTTACCATTCATGCAAATGGACAGTTTGTTGCTGGTCATTCCCACATAGAACGCATCACAGTGCAGGCATGTCAATTGGTAAATCACGTGGGTGCTATCGCAAGTGGCTCTGCCCTTGATCGTGTACACCTTCCGGGTGACTGGACTGGAGTAAGTGGTGATGGAAGGGTGCATATGGGGGCGGTTGCATGTGTAGGTGCCAGAAGGTAGGGAAGGTGGTTTGGGGATTTCGTAGGGATGGACTAGGAGGTTACGAAGGTTAGGTGGGCGGCGGAAAGACACTCTTGGTGGAGTGGGAAGGATGTCATTAAGGATGGATCTCATTCCAGGGCAGGATTTAAGGAAGTTGTATCCTTGCTGGGGAGCCACATTCAGAGTCCGCTCCAGTCCTGGAAAGTATCCGGTGACGAAAGGGGCACTTCTCAGGTTCTTCGGTGGAAGGTTCTGGATTTGGGGGGGATGGGGCGGTGGCTCTGGTAATTTGCTTCTTAACCAGATCAGGAGCATAGCTGCGGGATGTGAAAGCTGTTATTAGTTTATTGGTGTACTGGTTCAGGGATTCGGGACTGGAGCACTCTCTCTTGCCATGAAGACCTAAGCTGTAGGGAAGGGAACGTTTGATGTGGAATGGATGGCAGCTGTCATAATGGAGGTACTGTCGTTTGTTGGTTGGTTTGATGTGGACGGATGTGAGAAGTTGGCCGTGGGACAGATGGAGGTCGACATCGAGGAAAGGGATTTGGAATAGGACCACATAGCTGCCAACTGTTACGGATTGTCCGTAATTGTTACGGATTTATCGTCATATTTACGGAGTTACGGGAAGTTCGTGAAAAATTACGGAAACTAGACATTGTACGATCTGATGTGTTTTAAGAAAATCGGAGAAGTTACTATCTACATTTTGGTAATATCCGATAAAAGTTTTATATAAAAAATTTATTTCATTCCTGAGTACGCAGCAAAGCTGTAGGAAATGTTAAAGATAGCATTTCCGGAGGAACAAATCAGGATCAAATCCCGCCTATAATCACCTACACACCTACCAAATGCATGCTCACACACCCAAGATCTATGTAAATTCTATGGTCTATAATGAGTATAATGTCTTTGGTTCAAGCTTAACAGCCCACATGTTTTACCGGGCGGCGGAAGTTAGCCAGTTCGTTTCCGGACAGAAAAGCTTTTACTGGCTTTTCTCACGGGTACATGTTTTCATGGCAGTCTTATGCAGCTAGAATGAAATATGAGTGATGAGCCATTTGTGACACCTCTGTTCAGTGGTTTCATTCGTCGTTTAAAATCCAAAACCATTTTGTGTATCCTTAGCTGCTAAGGATTTTATATTTAAAAAATGCAAGGAATTTCACCATTTTCTGTTCCTTCGACAACTGTTAACTTTCCGTAAAGACAGTTAATTGAAACTTAAAGGAATATTTCTAAGCCATTCACGGTATTTACACAAATGTTATGTTCTTCCACCTAACCTCAGTCTTTTGAAACATAATAGTTTTATACGGTTTAGGAATACAGTGTCAGACTTAAATTCTTAAAATATTCTTGGGACACGGCCGTTGCCCCATGTCCTCTTTGGTCTTGCGCATCGTTACGGACAGCCAATTGTAAAGGTTGGCAGTTATGATTCTGTAACTTCTTCATGTACACATGTCGTTCCAATTCATGTACTGTCCGAAGATTGGGACATCGACCATTTTAATGCCCAATGTTAGATGACCTCTGTGAGGCCTATTTTTCCCCATCTATTTCGTTTAACTCACTATGCATTTCGACTTTTTATTTTCCTAAGACATGTACGTCTAACAATGCGTCTCTACTGTCGCGACCGAGCGACGTGACGCGGTGTTTAGCACACTGGACTCGAACCAGGGAGGACGGCGATTCAAACCCGTCTCCGGACATGATTTCCCTAAATCACTCTGGGAAGGTTCCTTTGACACAGCATGGCCGATTTCCTTCCACATCGTTATCGGAAACAATCCGAACTTGCGTTCCTTCTCTGACAACATGCAGCAGCTGTTCAGGGGCCGACAAACACAAATGTTCCTTACTTTTCCTTTTATACTGTCGCGAACCAGTCGTGTATCATCATGCAATAAAAAGAAGATTCAGCATTTAATGCGGATATCAGGAGTGTTTTAAAATACTATAATTAAATAGCGGTAGTTCCCAGTGTTGTATGTATTTGTAGGTATTTATTCCTTTTTATACGGTTTAGGAATACAGTGTCAGACTTAAATTTTTAAAATATTCTTGGGACACGGCCGTTGCCCCACGTCCTCTTTGGTCTTGCGCATCATTACGGACAGCCAATTTTAAAGGTTGGCAGTTATGGGACCACATGAATTTGACAGGACCAAAGGAGTTGAGGTTGTAGAGGAAAATCTGGAGTTGTTCTTTACTTTTAGTCCAGATCATGAAGATGTCGTCAATGAATCTGTACCAAACTTTGGGTTGACAGGCTTGGGTATCCAGGAAGGCTTCCTCTAAGTGTCCCATGAATAAGTTTGCGTACAAGGGGGCCATCCTGGTTCCCATGGCTGTTCCCTTTAGTTGTTGGTATGTCTGGCCCTGAAAGGTGAAGAAATTGTGGGTTACGATGAAGCTGGCTAGGGTATTAAGGAAAGGCAGAGATTTATTCTGTGGGGGCTTGGTAACTGGCCACAATCGGCTGGCCTGGATGATTAGGTTTGTTTGATGGACTCGGGTGAAAGATTTTACAGGGGGCCTAAGGATCTGAGAATTCCCTGAAGCTCTGCCTGGACATCAGGAATGGGGTTGCCTTGACAGACTTTGTAGGTAGTGTTGTCTGAAAGCTGACGCAGTCCCCCAGCCACATACTCCCGCCGATCAAGTACCATGGTTGTAGATCCCTTGTTGGCAGGGAGAATGATGATGGAATGGTCAGCCTTCAGATCACGGATAGCTTGGGATTCAGCTGCGGTAATGTTGGGAGTAGGGTTAAGGTTTTTCAGGAAAGACTGAGAGGCAAGGTTGGAAGTAAGGAATTCCTGGAAGGTTTGAAGGGGGTGATTTTGAGGAAGAGCGGGTGGGTCTCGCTGTGATGGAGGACGGAACTGTTCCAGGCAGGGTTCAATTTGAATGATGTCTTGGGAAGCTGGATCATTAGGAGTAGGATTATTTTTCTTCGTGGCAAAGTGTTATCTCCAGCAAAGACTACGAGTATAGGATATTAGGTCTTTAACAAGGGCCGTTTGGTTGAATTTGGGAGTGGGACTGAAGGTGAGGCCTTTGGATAGGACAGAGGTTTCAGATTGGGGGAGAGGTTTAGAGGAGAGGTTGACTACTGAATTGGGATGTTGTGGTTCGGGCTTGTGTGGATTAGGATTGAGAGGTTTGGGGGGGGGGAGTGGAGCTGGAAGTGGGAGATTGAGTAGATGGGAGAGACAGTTTCTGTGCAATAAGAGGAGCTTGAGGTTTATTGGAGAGGCTGTTGAGGGAAAGTGTATTGCCTTTCCGGAGATGGGTGACTAGGAGTTTTGATAGTTTTTTTGAGGTGGAGGGTGGCATGCTGTTCCAATTTGTGGTTGGCCTGTAAAAGGATGTTCTGAACTGTAGGTGTGGATGTAGGAGTGGAAAGGTTGAGGATTTTGATCAGGGATAGGAGTTGACAGGTGTGTTCATTGGCGGAGTTGAGGTAAAGGTTAAGGAACAGACGGGTGAGGGCTGTGGATTGTTCTCTTTGGAAATGGTATAAGGCAGAATGAAAGGATGGGTTGCAGCCAGAGATGGTAACTTTTAGTGTGAGACCCTTAGGGGTGATGCCACAGGTTAAACAAGCCTGAAGGAATGGACTGTGTGACCTCAATCTGGCTAGGGAAAAGGCATGCTGGCAGAGGGAATGTAGATAAAATTTGATGGGGTTGATGTAGGGTGACATGTATAGTATGGAAAAAGGAGAAATCTGTACTGAACGATAATGAAATAAAAAATAAATATATATAAATAAATAAAATTATATATGGGAGTGATATAAAGGTGATCAGATAGCAAAAGGAATTATTCAGATGGGAAAAATAGAAAAAGTTGTTCGAGAGAGTAGTAGAAGCGAAACGTTGTTGAAACTGTGATCAATCACTGTTAGTCAACAATGTGCTACACATGGGTGTGGCGCTTGTATGAGCGTCTAAACAGGTTGTGCGGTGAAGAAAATCTGGAAAAGTTTGGCAAACCGCGTGAAGATGAAAGAAAAGTGTACTATTAGGATTCGTTCTGTAGTTGCAGAATATGGTTAAGAGGGTAAAAATAATCTGATGAATGAATAGAAGTGAAAACGTGTAGAAAAAAGATCAGAAATGTCGGATGAACAGCAACAAACTGTCCATTCGCCTGAATGGTCACAGGCAGAACAGCGTTTGTTGGTAATGAAGATCACCCTGTGGCTAAACATACCTTGGTGCACGGCCAGCACATCTTGGCGCAGTGTTACACCGTCCAGGTTATCTGGATACTTCCCACTGACACCAACCTTTCAGAACACCAGAGATGGGAACTTATTCTCTCCTCCCGTTGCCCACCTGGTCTCAACCTTCGCTAAATTCAAATGCCCGCCCACCATCTTTAGCATCTTTGCCTTGGTTCTGTGGACAGAGCCTCTGCCTCAAGTGGTATCTTTGCTTTTTACAAATGTCTGTCTAGGTGTGTGTGTGTGTGTGGTGTGTGTGTGTGTGTGTGTGTGTGTGTATGTGTGTGTGTGTGTGTATTTGTTTACCTTCCTTTTTTCCCCTAAGGTAAGTCCTTCCACTCCTGGGATTGGAATTACTCCTTTTCCACTTCCTTAAAACCCATATCCTTCCCTCTCTCCTCTCCTTTCTTCCTCTTTTCCTGAAGAAGCGACCAGTGGTTGCGAAAGCTTGTATGTGTGTTTGTGTGTGATTGTATTTGCGTTTGTCGACGAGCCTGTCCTTTGGGTAAGTCATCCGTTTTCTATTTTTTATATATGATTGTTATGTTTGATATACTTGTAAGTTCCAGAAAATTCTTTCTATTTATAAATACTGAAGCACTCCAAGCAGAAGTCAGTCTGTACTAAGTGTACACTTGTGTTAGCAATAAATGTGTTCTAAGTGTAAAGTGTTGTGTTCTATTAACGACCAGCCTTCGAATTCTGGACCACATGCAGTTTTCCTTTGTGACAATATGGGTACAAGCCCAAGCTTTCGACTATATCCATATTGGATCTCCCACTTATCAGTTGGCCAAACACATAACAAAATTAAAGATAAATCTGAAGATAAACAGAATTGTTGGCACCAATAGTTGGCCACTGCCCTCATCATATTAACAACTCAAAAACGTTTGTTGACATTACAAAGCAGACGGGGATAGCCCCAAATTATATAATGGTCAGCCTCGATGTAGTCTCTCTTTTCCAAAAGTACAAATGGAAGACACATTAAAACTGCTGGCTGCTCATTTCTCTCCAAATATTTTGAAGTTATTTTAGCACACTTTGATGACCACTTATATTTTATATGGTGGAAATTATTATGAAATGACTGACGGAACAGTCGTGGATTCGCCACTGTCACCAGCCATTGCGAACTTTTTCAAGGAAGATTTTGAAGAATGACCATTGATCAGTGCCCCCTTTTGTCCACCTTAATTCTTCAGGTATGTTGACGATACATTTTTAATCTGGCCATATGGGAATGAGGCACTGGAGCGGTTTGTGGATCATTTAAATTGAATTCACCCCAATATAAGATTTACTGTGGAAGTGCAAAAGTTTTGGAAGCTACCCTTCTTAGACATGTTGGTTGAATGGAAATCAGATGGATGACTTGGACACTCTGTGTACATAAAGCTGTCGCATACAGACTTGTATGTGAATGCACGTAGTTCTCATCATCCCACTCAGAAGAAAGCTATGCTGAACACCTTGGTACACAAAGTAAGGATTATTTCAGACCAGAACCACCTCGGCTTTGAGATTAACCATCTGAAGAAGGTTTTAAAAAAGAACTGATAATCCTCCCATGATATTAGGGCCACACTGTTGAGGAAACATACACACAATGTGGTTTCAAAAAATCAAGAGGACCAACACTTGGGAAGGCTTCCATTCTGAGCTGCAATAACTAGCAAGATTGGAAGAGTCCTAAACAGGCAAGGAATCAGATCAGTCTCTCACCCTCCCAAGAAGATTAAAGAAATGATGCTACCTGTCAAAGACAATCTCGTTCTGAGAGTGCCAGGAATTTATAGCTTTCCTTGCGAGTGTGGCAAAAATTTTATGGGGCCGTCAATAAGAACTGTTTCCAAACACGGTATCGAACATCAGCGTCACCTGAAATACAGGCATTTAGAAAAATCTGCAGTGGTTGAGCACAGCCCGTTAAGTAAAGATAGAATTTTGTTTGAAGAAACGATAGTATGGGCTCACACTTCAAACTATTGTTATCAGTGAGGTGATTAAAATTGGGTTATATGAAAATAACATCAATAGAGACTCAGGATATGCACTCAGCAATGCATGGAAGCAAGCACTGGAGAAGGAGAAAAAACAGTGGGTGGCTCCTAGAACTTTTCACAGAACACCACCTGCTGCAAGGATGGCGCTGCTAGCAAAGCGGAATAGAGTGCGCTAGAAAATTCTAGGTGGTTAGACGGCACCACCAAAGTATGCTCCATTACCACCATGATGTAAGCCAGCCAATCAGAAGCCATGACCTGGTTTTATAAGCAGAAGCCTCCAGTTCATGGCAGTGAGTTTTACCCCTGACAAAGACTATGAAGGATATACCGTATTTGCTCGAATATAAGCTGCACTTTTTTTTTTTCAAATTTTGGCATACAAAATCATGGTGCGGCCTATAATCGAGATTCATTCCTTCTCCCCCCCCTTCCCCAACTGCTCATTTTCCCAAAGTCATTAGTTTCAAAAATTACACACTCGCTTTTATTTTGGTTTGAGAAACGTAATAAACTAGATAATCTTCAAAAATGCTACTGTAATAGTTTCGCAGAACTGCATCTATGTTTTTGTTCACGTTTACGGAAATGACGTGGGAATTCGTGGATGTCAATATTTCAATATAAATTGAATGCTGTCACTCTGTACCGCAGCCAACAAAAGCTGATGACTGTTTTTTAACACGTCCGCGCAGCCTTAAAAAATATATATATATGTAACACACACATGATTTTAATCTGATGTAGTCAATGAAGCTAGTATTCACGATAAAAGTTTAGTGTGTGTTACGAGAGATTTTACCGTGACGTTTACGTTGGAACGGTAATGCCTACCACAAGTGGTAATTTGAGGTTAAGGTAGCTGAACAACTGATTTGCGTAGCTAATGCCGATAAGTTCCAATGCTACATTTTAAAAATATCGTATTTTACTATGACCAGATTCACTGGTTTCACATTTGTTATTTCCATGAAACAATGTACGTGGAACTCGGGGCTATTTTGCAGCCTTGTAACTGAATCATTTCTGTTGTAACAGCAAAACCACTGTTCCTGTTTTGAATTACGAAGTCAAGCAAACGTGATGATATTTACATTTTAGCCCTTGAAATGCATGACGACTTTAATAGTTCATCCTCACTTACACACTAGTGTCAAACGTCTTTTCGTCAGTGTCAAACATTTTTTCATCAGCGTCAAATTTACGTCGAACTTCTTGTTTTCCATGTCCGTTACTGTGACTGGGCAACCTCAAGCTTACATTCGGCAGTGTAATTCGTACTTTTGGTTCCTACTACCACTTATAAGCCAAAATATCGTCACACACACGCACCAAAAAAATTATATTTTCGCGGCACGCACCTATGCTATATAACACTTGAAACGCCTTGGTTCGGTGTCCCCTCACTTGGGGCACCCGGATCAGCCTGTCACCTCACTTTCTTATTCATTGATTTACAGTTTTGCATATTTGTTTTGAGTTTATTGGAAAAAGAACATTTTGTTTACATTGTGTTTCTGATTATGAAAAATGTTCGATTATGGAAAAAAAATAAAATAAAATAAAAATTAAGAAACCTGCGACCTATACTCCAGATTTCATATTTTTAATATATGTATATATACAGGGTGAGTCACCTAACATTACCGCTGGATACATTTCATAAACCACATCAAATACTGATTAACCAATTCCACAGATCGAACGTGAGGAGAGGGTCTAGTAAGTATGTTTTTTAACACACAAACCTTCCTTTTTCCTATTTTTCCTCTTTTTTTTATGGAACCCCGTTAGTTTTGTTAGCACATCTGAAAATATAAATAAATACGTAATCAGTGCCATTTGTTGCATTGAAAAATATTAATTACATCTGGAGATATTGTAACCTAAAGTTGGCGCTTGAGAACCAGTCCTCAGCTGCTCGATCGTGTATACCGGAGAACACCGAATTAAGTAGAGAATCCAAGGGGAATGGTGATGTACCTTAGGTACAGAAGAGACTAGAACCGCACATTACATCCACATGCTAACACCTCTATTGCTCACTGACGCACATGTACATTACCATGGCCCCCCAGGGGGCCCACAGTTCTTTTGTGGGTACGTGTGTGGCGCGCACGGGGCCCCGAGCCGGAGCAGCCTTTCTTCTGCCCCAGGCTGCTTCACTGTCCCTCCCGGTTTATGCCTTCGCCCGGAGACGGGCGTATTTCGTGAGCTACTGTGGTTCTTGTTGTGGTTTTTTCTTCCTTCGTTCCTTTCTTAGCCTTTGTTTTCTGTCTTTCTCTCCTTGTACTCTCCTAGCTTTCTTCTCCTCATTAGTCTCCGCTTCGGCGTTTGAGACACTTCTTCCTTCTTTCTCTTCATTTCCTATCCTCTTCTTCTTTCCTCCCTGTGCGTGTCTGAAGGCCGACCCACGCATTGTCGTGCGTAGCAGGTGACGGGGTAACGCGTAATTCCCCGCCCCGGGTAGACAAGTAGGGCACGTACGTACCCCCTGGTAAAGGCCAGGCCCAGGGAGGGGTGATTACCCGAGCTGGTACCTTCCGAACGTGCCGATTGGTCCCTCCGTCAGTTCTCGGAAGGTGTGACCTGAGGTGTGAACAATCACCTAAGGCGGGTAAGCCCTCGGAGAGGGCCCCCACTAGGAAGGAGCGCGCCATCGGAGACGCCGGTAATCACGGGGGACACTTCCGCGATGACTTCCTTATCTTCTTTCGTGACGTTGACCCATAAACGTAAGTTAGACTCGCCTCAGCCTAAAAAGACTCTGCCTAATGTACCTAAATTTCTGGTTGTCTCTCGCACCGACGGAAAGGATTTCAATTCTGTCAATCCTTTCGTTATACAGAAAGGTGTAGATGCAATTGCTGGCCCTGTTAAAACCTGTTCACGTCAGCGCAATGGCACATTGTTGCTCGAAGTGGAAAGTGCCTTCCAAGCCCAAAAACTTATACGTACTACGTTGTTGCACACGTTTCCCGTTAAGGTAGAAGCACACCGCACACTCAACTCGTCAAGGGGGGTAGTTTTTACGAGATCCCTTGACGGGCTGTCTGATGAAGACATCCAATCGTATATGTCCGATCAGGGTGTGACAGCCGTCCACAGGGTGATGAAAAAGGTCGATAACCAATTGACACCGACTCGTACTGTGTTTTTGACGTTCGACAGAGTTGACCTCCCGTCGAAGGTCAAAGCAGGGTATGAAGTCATCTCTGTCCGACCTTATGTGCCTAACCCAACGCGCTGTTTTCAATGCCACAGGTACAATCATACCCGTGAACATTGCCCAAATGAAGCAAAGTGTGTCACTTGTGGTAGGGACGCCCATGAGGGGGATTGCCCACCTCCGTCCCCTCACTGCCTAAACTGCAACGGTGACCATGCGGCTTCCTCTCGCGACTGTCCTGTATACAAGGATGAGAAGGTAATCCAGCAAATTCGGGTTACGGAGAAGGTATCAACATCTGCCGCTCGT
The DNA here is from genome assembly GCA_026315105.1 of Locusta migratoria. Lineage (NCBI taxonomy): Eukaryota > Metazoa > Arthropoda > Insecta > Orthoptera > Acrididae > Locusta > Locusta migratoria. The sequence goes on along the minus strand of CM048744.1, from coordinate 94,497,374 downwards.
AAGTTGTTGGCGAGTCGAAAGCCCACTGTCCTCCCAGCGGGTACATACAGTAAGGTACTCACCTCAACTCGACCTACCAAGGATTCCAGTACACAGACATGTGACTTCACTTTCGCTGACACAGTTGTGCGATCCGCCAGCCCGAAGATTGCCCATTCCACGTCCCCGCTTCCTCCTGCTGCTTCTAGGGTACAGTCTTCGTCAAACTCTAGTAAACCGCGGGCACCTAAACAAGATGCCCGGACCTTGAAAAAGGAACCCGTCCGTGAGGATTTTCTGCGTTCTCAGGTTTCCCAACCGTCAACTGCCTCTTCCCGCCGTCACTCTTCCAGAAGAGCTGACAAGAAAAAGAGTTCCTCTCCTTCCCCGCCGAGGCGTGACCCATCCGTCACGCCGTCCAACAGTTGCCGGCCTCGGCCGTCTTCTGTTTCACCGGGACGCTCCGTTTGCCGGGCGCCCGGCCCTTTACCGGCGGTGGAAACTGCCCCTCCTGATCAACTCAGGGAGGTGGCAGGCGCGTCGGTCGAACCAATGGAACATGACCCTTTGCCCCCAGACAGCGATAGCAGTGCTCCCTCGAAATCCGGTCCTCAGCGGCCGCCGAGGTGACCCCGCTCGCTACTTGGTTTTTATCTTTATTTCTTCTCTCATTTTCATCATGGCGCTCCTTCAATGGAACATTCGCGGCATTCGTTCTAATCGGGAGGAGTTAAACCTACTCCTTCGATTGCACTGCCCGCTTCTAGTCTGCCTCCAGGAAACTAAGTTGCGTCCACGTGATCGTGCAGACTTCCCACACTACACCTCTGTGCGGTTCGACCTGCCACCCGTGGAAGGTGTCCCAGCCCATGGAGGGGTTCTGATGCTCCTTCGAGACGACGTCTATTTCCATCCCATTTCCTTGCACACTCACCTACAGGCAGTTGCCGTCCGCATCACCTTATCCACATTTACCTTCTCCCTCTGTAATATATATTCGCCATCCTCATCTGCCCTTACAAGGGCAGATGTGCTAAACCTTGTTGACCAGCTCCCTTCACCTTTCGTGTTGGTAGGCGACTTTAATGCCCACCACCCCCTATGGGGCTCTCCGGCACCTTGTCCGAGAGGCTCCCTTTTGGTGGACCTTCTCCACCACCTCGATCTTGTCTGCCTCAACACCGGTGCACCGACCTTCCTTTCTGACACAACACACACTTATTCCCATATAGACCTTGCAATATGCACTCCTCAGCTTGCCGGTCGGTTTGAGTGGTATGCACTTTCTGACACGTACTCGAGTGACCATTTCCCTTGTATCATCCACTTCCTACATCATTCCCCATCTCCACGTCCCACCAGTTGGAACATTTCTAAAGCCGACTGGGGGCTTTATTCTTCCATGGCTGTTTTTCACAATCAGAATTTTCCCAACTGTGACAGTCAGGTCGAATACCTCACAGAGGTTATTCTCACTGCTGCTGAACGTTCCATACCTCGTACATCCTCTTCTCCACGTCGTGTCCAGGTCCCTTGGTGGACTGCAGCCTGCCGCGACGCGCTTAGAGCCCGGCGCCGTGCTTTACGCACCTTCCGCCGCCACCCAACATTGGAGAATTGCATCAATTACAAACGTATGAGAGCGCAATGCCGTCGTGTCATAAACGACAGCAAGAAAGCTTGCTGGACTGCTTTTACTAGTTCTTTTAACCGTTTTACTCCCTCCACGGTTGTCTGGGGTGGCCTACGCCGTTTGTCCGGCATCAAGGTCCACTCCCCGATTCCTGGCCTGACCGTGGAGAACACAGGTCTCGTGGACCCAGCTGATGTTTCAAACGCATTGGGTCGTTTCTGTGCGGAGGTTTCGAGCTCTGCCCATTACCACCCTGCCTTTCTCCCTCGCAAACAGGTAGAAGAGGCACGGCCGCCATCTTTCCGCTCTTTTAATCGTGAAAATTATAACGTCGCCTTCACCATGCAGGAGCTAGATCGTGCTCTCGCCCTGTCCCGGTCTTCTGCTCCCGGGCCCGATTCCATTCATATTGAGATGCTGAAGAACCTCTCTCCTGCGGGCAAGTGCTTTCTTCTTAGTACCTACAACCGCATATGGACTGAAAGTCATGTTCCCACAAGTTGGCGTGAAGCCATTGTTGTCCCCATCCCCAAACCAGGGAAGGACAAACACCTTCCTTCCAGTTATCGCCCCATTTCTCTGACGAGCTGCGTCTGTAAGGTGATGGAACGCATGGTTAACGCTCGGTTGGTCTGGCTCCTCGAATCTCGCCGCCTCCTGACTAATATCCAATGCGGTTTTCGTCGACACCGCTCTGCTGCTGACCACCTCGTTACGTTGTCGACCTTCATTATGAACGACTTTCTAAAGAAGCGTCAAACAGTAGCCGTGTTCTTCGACTTGGAGAAGGCATACGATACCTGTTGGAGAGCGGGTATTCTCCGCACATTACACACATGGGGCCTTCGGGGCCGCCTTCCTCTTTTCATTCAAGCGTTTTTGGCGGATCGCAAGTTCCGGGTACGGGTGGGCTCTGTTTTGTCAGATACCTTTTGCCAGGAGAATGGGGTACCACAGGGCTCCGTCTTGAGTGTGGCGCTCTTTGCCATTGCAATCAATCCGATCGTGGACTGCCTTTCAGCCGACGTCTCCGGATCTCTTTTTGTTGACGATTTCGCAATTTATTGTAGCGCCCAGCGGACGTGTCTCTTGGAGCGTTCTCTCCAACGCTGTCTTGACCGTCTATATTCCTGGAGCATCGCAAACGGCTTCCGATTCTCCACTGAGAAAACTGTGTGTATCAATTTCTGGAGATACAAGGAATTTCTTCCACCTTCTCTACGTCTCGGCCCTGTTGCTCTCCCTTTCGTGGAGACTACAAAATTCTTGGGACTCATGTTGGATCGGAAACTTTGCTGGTCCACACATGTGTCCTACCTGGCTGCCCGTTGTGCCCAATCCCTTAACGTTCTTCGTGTCCTCAGTGGCACGTCATGGGGAGCGGATCGCACCGTCCTGCTTCACCTTTACCAGGCCATTGTTCAGTCGAAGCTCGATTATGGAAGCCTTGTATACTCTTCAGCACGGCCGTCGATTCTCCGCCGTCTCAACTCTATCCACCATCGTGGATTACGTCTGGCGACCGGTGCATTTTATACCAGCCCTGTTGAAAGTCTGTATGCCGAGGCTGCTGTATTACCCTTGACCAATCGACGTGACATACTCTTGTGTCGGTACGCATGCCGCCTACGGTCGATGCCCAACCATCCATCTTACAGATTATTTTTTGACGACTCACTCGATCGCCAATATCAGTTGTCTGCGATTGCCTTGCTTCCACCGGGAGTTCGGTTTCGCCGCCTGCTACAGCGGCTCGATTTTACCCTTCCTTCCACCCTTCGGTTGAGCGAAAGCCCATTGCCACCGTGGCATCAGGCCCAGGTTCACACACACCTCGAACTTAGTTCGCTCCCCAAGGAGAGCACTCCGGATTTGGTATACCGCTCGAGGCTTGTCGAACTCCGTTCGCGGTTCGATAATGCCGTATTTATTTACACAGATGGTTCCAAGAGCACTGCCGGTGTCGGATCTGCCTTCATCGTCGGGGACAACCGTTTCCAATACAAGCTCCCTGACCGGTGCTCAAACTTCACGGCTGAGCTTTTCGCCCTCCACCAGGCCGTTTTGTATACCTGCCGCCACCGCCACCCTTTCTATGCCATCTGTTCGGACTCCCTCAGTGCCCTGCAGAGTCTTAAGGACCCCTTCTCGAACCATCCTCTCGTGTATCGGATCCAACGCTCCCTCCAGTTGCTGGCGGATGACAGCTGTCACGTTTCTTTCCTGTGGGTCCCTGGCCATGTGGGTGTGCCCGGGAATGAGGCCGCCGACACAGCAGCCAAGGCAGCAGCTCTTTTGCCTCGCATGGCTACCTTTTGCGTCCCATCGGACGATGTTCAACGGGCTCTTCGCCGGAGTATCGTGTCGCAATGGCACAGTGTGTGGCTTTCACTGTACAACAATAAATTGCGAACTGTCAAACCGATCCCGACCGCTTGGAGGACATCCTCACGCCCCTCTCGGCGGGAGGAGGTCATCCTGGCTCGGTTGCGGATCGGTCATTGCCGTTTCAGCCACCGTCACTTGCTATCCGCCGAACCTGCACCGCTATGCTCCTGCGGTGAACTGCTGACAGTGCGACATGTTGTACTGACTTGTGTTAATTTTAATCATCTCCGTGTAGCCCTTCACTTTCCGTCTACTCTGGAGGAAATTTTAGCTGATGACACACGAGCAGCTGCTCGAGTTTTGCGTTTTATCAACTTGGCCAACTTATCCAAAGACATTTAACTCTTTTAATTGTCTTTTATCTTTCGTTTTTAGCCTCTTGTTGATTTTCTGACAGTCTACAATTTTTTAGATCATAGCGAATCTATGTTCTTGGCTGGGCGCTAATGACCATAGAAGTTGTGCGCCCTAAAACCACAAAAAAAAAAAACAAAAAAAAAAAAAAAACATTACCATGAGGGGTGAGGTACACGTACACATGTGGTTTCCATTTTCAATTACGGAGTGGAATAGTGTGTGTTCCGACATGTCAGGCCAATAGATGTTCAAAGTGGTGGCCATCATTTGCTGCACACAATTGCAATCTATGGAGTAATGAATGTCGCTGCAGTACATCTGGTGTAATGTCGCTGCAGGCTGCCACAATACATTGTTTCATATCCTCTGGGGTTGTAGGCATATCACAGTACACATTCTTCTTTAACGTACCCCACAGAAAGAAACCCAGAGGTGTAAGATCAGGAGAATGAGCTGGCCAATTTATGCTTCCTCCATGTCCTATGAAACGCCTGTTGAATATCCTGTGAAGGGTCAGCCTAGTGTTAATTGCGGAATGTGCAGGTGCACCACCATGCTGATACCACAGACGTTGATGCGTTTCCAGTGGGACATTTTTGAGCAATGTTGGCAGATCATTCTGTAGAAACGTGATATATGTTGCAGCTGTTTTGGCCCCTGCAATGAAGTGAGGACCAATGAGGTGGTCGCCAATGATTCCGCACCATACATTTACAGTCCACGGTCACTGTTGCTCTACCTGCTGGAGCCAGCGAGGATTGTCCATGGACCAGTAATGCATGTTCCATAGATTCACTGCCCCGTGGTTTGTGAAACCCGCTTCATCGGTAAACAGGTAGAACTGCAACGCATTCTCTGTTAATGCCCATTGACAAAATTGCACTCGATGATTAAAGTCATCACCATGTAATTGCTGATGTAGCGACACATGAAACGGGTGAAAGCAGTGACGATGCAGTATGCGCATGACACTACTTTGACTCAGTCCACTGGCTCTCGCAATGTCCTGTCTACTCCTGTGTGGGTTCTTGGCAACAGCAGCTAACATACCAACTGCACCTGTTTCTCCTGTGACGGGCCTGTTACGGACCCGTTTGCGTGCTACGACCATACCTGTTGCATACAGTTGGCGGTAGATGTTTTGAAATGTTCAAATGTTTGTATAGCTTATGGGACTTAACTACGGTGTCATCAGTCCCTAAACTTACAAACTACTTATGAACTAGCTAATCCTAAGGATGGCACAAATATCCATGCCCGAGGGAGGATTCGAACCCCCGACCGTAGTCACTGTGCAGACCGTGACTGGAGTGCCTCAGTCTCCTTGGCCACTGGCATTTTGAAATGTGCGGCACGTCGGATGTTCTCTGTCTGGGTACCGTTCTGCATACACCCTGCAGGCTTCAGCTGCATTTTGTCGACACTCGCCATAGATGAGTATCATCTCTGCCTTTTCAGGGTTCGAATACACTATGGTCACAGTTCCTACAACACTGGTTGTTGCTAAGGGGCTTGGTAAGCTGCAGAGATTAGGCTGCTTAGCCATAACAGGTGGAATTAGCAGCACACAAACTGCTGGGATGGAAACCATGTTGTATATGCCCCCATTACACCTTTGGGTCAAGATGGAGGCAGCGGCTGGTGCATACAGACTCAAAACTGGTAACAACTGGAACTCTTTGGGATATCCAGAATCACGCACTAAAATAGTGAGTGGGGTAAATATAGGAAAGGTTGGGGAAATGCCAGCCGACTATATTATAACCCCATATTGTTTCAACAAGCCCTTCAATATAACAATTGGAAGTAGGGAGCAGTGGGAGAAAATAGTTCGACACCGTACAGGGGATATTGTGTGGTTCACTGACGGGTCAAAATCAGACCAAGGCGTTGGGGCCGGGGTATACGGGGTGCAGCCAAGACTGGAGGGCGTCATCTCTCTAGGGAAACTGGCCGCAGTATTCCAGGCCGAAATCACTGCCATCAGGGCATGTGTGGAGGAGAATTTGTGTAGGTGCAACAAAGCCCGTAGCATCTATATCTATTCAGACAGCCAGGCAGCCATGAGATCACTGGCAGCTCCTGCAACAAGATCTAAAATTGTTGCAGAATGTCACAGGGATCTGGTGGAGGTAGGGGAAAGCAATAGGATAAACCTGTTGTGGGTCCCTGGCCACTCGGGGATCAGTGCCAACGAACATACCGACAGGATGGGGGCAGAGACTCCATTTATTGGACCGGAACCTGTCCTGACAATCACCAAGGCAGTGATTAAATTGGAGCTACGTAACTGGCTCAGAAAACAGCACGTAGAATATTGGACCAAAGTCTACCAACAAAAAAGTGGCAAGGTAATGATGCCAAAGCCATGTTTTAAAAGAAGCTCTGCAATCCTGGGCCTGAACAGGAGAGAGAGAGATTAGACTCGTGGTTGGATTGCTGACAGGCCATGGGAATTTCAAAAAACACCTACATACAATGGGAATAACAGAAGAGGACCCTAAATGTAGGATCTGTGATGATGGTGATGAAATTGCATCACTTCTAATCTTTGAATGCATTGCATTGGTGAGTAAAAGGCACAGAACATTTGGGACAACCAGACCCAAAGAAATTGTGTCTAATAAAGAACTGGTAAAGGGACTCCTTGCACTGTTCAAGGGCATTGGTTGGCTTTACTAGATATACAGGGAGCCATACCGCACAATAAACTTAGTTTTGGTGCGGGCAGTGGTGGGTTGGACAAAGACTGTTTTGGCACCCCTGAGAAAATCAATCAATCAAATCCTACAACACTACACTATCACAGACGTCTGGTAACACAGTGTACTACAGTTAGTCTGTGTGCAAAAATGAATGCAGAATAACAATAGCAGCAAGTGCTACATGCGGACACTGCTACAGCTAGACCAAACCACAACAGTGCACTACAGCCACACTCGTAAACACAGTCGTCATCACAAACATGTCCCTGCAGATGCTGCTCGCCGACCGTGGCCCATGTTTGTTACAACATGCAACTGAATGTCAGAGGTTTCAAGCGTCAAATTTATGTTACAATATCTTTGGATGTAATTAACATTTTACAATGCAACAAACGGCACTGATTACGTATTTGTTTATATGTTCAGATGTGCTAACAAAACTAACGGGGTTCCATTTAAAAAAAACATAGGTTTGTGTTAAAAAACATACATCCGTGCATTTTTTTATGGTTTGTATTAACCAATTACACTAGCCCCTCTCCTCATGTTCGGTCTGTGGAATCAGTTCGTCAGTATTTGATGTGGTATACGAAATATATCCAGCGGTAATGTTAGGTGACTCACCCTGTATATATAATCACGTGTCAAAAGTTTAGGTGTGGCCTATATTCGCAAGTGGCCTATATTTGCGCAAATACGGTAGTCGAAAGCTTGGGTTCTTACCCATATTTGATGCTGCAAGAAAACCAAGAACATTTTATGCAAGGAATCCATCACAAAAGACTTTGTACTCATACAAACTGTAATTCTGTCGCTGAGTTGCAATGGCTCTATTGGAAAGCAATTCATCCAGAGGTTACAGTAGGAAATGTAGTAGATCGTCTATCTTGGAAAATATTGATTCAAGATATAACAGAATTAACTATGTCATTACAACCCAAGAAGAACAAATAAGATACTGTGTTTGTCATAAAAAGTTTCTACTAAATACAAGAAGTGTAATGTTGCTGTTCACGTAACATGTTTTGTGGGCTACCACTTGAAAGACTGAAGAACTGCGGTATAGAAATACTAATTAAATATATGCCTAGGTTCATATTATCCTTTTAAAATGACTCTTGTTTTTGACCAAATAGTACAAAATAAATACAAAAGTCCATTTAATTGTTGTTTAAAACTTCATTTGCATTACTTATGAGCCAAATATTTAATATTTGCTGAAAAAATTTTCAGGCATAGCTGAATTAACCACTTCCATGAACCACAGACATTGCCGAGGTGGGGTGGCTTGCGTGCCTCAACGATACAGATAGCCGTACCGTAGGTGCAACCACAGCGGAGGGGTATCTGTGGAGAGGCCAGACAAACGTGTGGTTCCTGAAGAGGGGCAGCAGCCTTTTCAGTAGTTACAGGGGCAACAGTCTGGATGATTGACTGAGCTGGCCTTGTAACATCAGCTAATGTGGCTTTGCCACACAGCTACTGCGAACGGCTGAAAGCAAGGGGAAACTAGAGCCATTACCTTTCCCGAGGACATGAAGCTCTACTGTATGAACATATGATGATGGCATCCTCTCGGGTACAATATTCCGGAGGTAAAATAGTCCCCCATTCGGATCTCTGGGCGGGGACTACTCAGGAGGATGTGATCATCAGGAAAGACAGTACTGGCATTCTACGGGTCGGAGCATGGAATGTTAGATCCCTTAATAGAGTAGGAAAATTAGAAAATTTAAAAAGGGAAATGCATAGGTTGAAGTTAGATATAGTGGGGATTAGTGAAGTTCGGTGGCAGGATGAACAGGATTTCTGGTCAGGTGAGTACAGGATTATAAATACAAAATCAATTGGGAGTATCACAGGAGTAGGGTTGATAATGAATAAGAAAATAGGAATGCGGGTAAACTACTATGACCAGCACAGTGATCGCATTATCATTGTCAAGATAGATACGAAGCCAACACCGACAACAGTAGTACAGGTTGAGGAAGCCACCTGGTAGAATTTTGCACGGAACATAATTTAGTTATAACAAACACCTGGTATAAGAATCACGAAAGAAGGTTGTATACGTGGAAGAGACCAGGAGACACCGGGAGATACCAGATAGATTTTATAATGGTTAGACATAGATTTTGGAACCAGGTTTTACAGTGTAAGACATACCCAGGGGCAGATATAGACTCTGACCATAACTTGTTGGTTATGAACTGTAGGCTGAAACTGAAGAAACTAGAAAAAGGTAGGAAAATAAGGAGATGGGACCTAGGTAAATTGAAGGAACCTGAGGTACTTAAGAATTTCAGAGGGAGCTTTAGGCAACAATTGACAGAAACAAGGGAAAATAAAACAGTAGAGGAGGAATGGGTAAAATTGAGAGATGAAATAGTGAAAGTAGCAGAGGACAAAATAGGTAGGAAGGCAAGACCTACAAAAAATCCTTGGATATCACAGGAGACACTAAATTTAATTGATGAAAGGAGAAAATATAAAAATGCAGTAAATGAAACAGGCAAAATGGAGTACAGACAACTAAGAAATGAGATTGACAGGAAGTGCAAAATGGCTAAGCAGGAGTGGCTAGAAGGCAAATGCAAGGATGTAGAAGAATGTATAAATAGGGGAAAAATAGATACAGCATACAGGAAAATAAAAGAAACATTTGGAGATAAGAAAAACAGCTCTATGAATATCAAGGACATGGATGGAAAACCAGTTCTCAGCAAAGAAGGGAAAGCTGAAAGGTGGAAGGAGTATATAGAGGGGCTCTACAAAGGAAATGAACTTCAAGACAATATTGTAGGAACGGAAGAGGATGTAGATGAAGATGAAATAGGAGATACTGTACTGAGAGAAGAATTTGACAGAGCCCTGAAAGACCTAAGTCGAAACAAGGCCCCTGGAGTAGATAATATTCCCTCAGAGCTTCTGAAGTCTCTGGGAGAACCAGCCATGACAAACCTGTTTCACCTGGTGTGTAAGATGTATGAGACAGACGAAGTACCCTCAGACATTAAGAAAAATGTAATAATCCCCATTCCAAAGAAAGCAGGTGCAGACAGGTGTGAAAACTACAGAACCAACAGTTTAATAAGTCATGGTTGCAAAATATTAACACGAATTATATACAGAAGGATGGAAAAACTGGTAGAAGCCGACCTCCATGAAGATCAGTTTGGGTTCAGGAGAAATGTAGGAACTCGGGAGGCAATACTCACTTTACGGCTTATCCTAGAAGATAGATTAAGAAAAGGCAAACCTACATTTCTAGCTTTTGTAGATTTGGAGAAGGCTTTTGACAATGTTGATTGGAATAAACTCTTTCAAGTTCTGAAGCAAGCAGGAGCAAAATATAGGGAGCATAAGGTTATTTACAACTTGTACAAAAACCAGACAGCGATTGTCAGAGTTGAAGGGCATGAAAGGGATGCAGTGGTTGGGAAGGGAGTGAGACAGGGTTGTAGCCTTTCTCCAATGTTATTCAATTTGTACATTGAACAAGCTATAAAGGAAAGCAAGGAGAAATTTGGTGAAGGAATAAAAGTTCAGGGGGAAGAATTAAAAACATTGCGTTTTGCCGACTACATAGTAATTCTGTCAGATACAGCAAGGGACCTGGAAGAGCAATTGAACGGAATGGACAGTGTGCTGAAAGGTGCATATAAGATGAACATTAACAAGAGCAAAACTAGGGTAATGGAGTGCAGTGTAAGAAAATCAGGTGATGCTGAAGGAATTAGATTGGGAAACGAAGCAATAAAGGAGGTAGATGAGTTTTGTTACTTGGGCAGTAAAATAACAAATGATGGTTGCAGTACAGAGGATATAAAATGCAGAATGGCAATGGGTAGAAAAGCGTTTTTGAAAAAGAGAAATTTGTTAACATCGAATATTGATTTAAGCCTAAGGAAGTCCTTTCTGAGGGCATTTGTATGGAGTGTTGCCTTGTATGGCAGTGAGACATGGACGATAAACAGTGCGGACAAGAAGAGGATTGAGGCTTTTGAAATATGGTGCTACAGAAGAATGCTGAAGATTAGGTGGGTGGATCGCGTAACTAATGAGGAGGTACTGAACAGAATTGGGGAGAAAAGAAATTTCTGGCATACCTTGACTAAAAGAAGGGATAGATTAGTGGGACACATTCTTAGACATCAAGGAATTGTGAATTTAGCATTAGAGGGAAGTGTGTGGGGTAAAAATCGCAGAGGAAGACCAAGAAATGGATACAGTAAGCAGATTCAGACAGATGTAGGTTGCCGTTCTTATGTGGAGATGAAGAGGCTCGCTCAGGATAGGGTATTGTGGAGAGCTGCATCAAACCAGTCTCCGGACTGAAGACCACAACAACAACAGCTGAATTAAAGGGAGGTCACATAAGCAGTCAATCATAGCAGAGAAAAACCTTATTTTATAACTGTACAGGTGGCAGGATATTGAATTGTTGCAGGCTTTCTGTAAATTCAAGTATGATGTGATTATTGGATATGGTGAGTGTTAGGTCCAAGTAGTTGAGTTGCCTGAAATGAGGTGGTTGGTAAAAGCCATTTTTTGGATGCAGACTGTAAAGTCATTTGAGAGGGTTGTTACTTCATCTGTGGATGCATTAATTATGATTAAAATGTTGTCCACATATCTGCAATAAAACAGTATTTTCTTGCACCAGGAGGCGGCTTGAGTGGAATAGAGGTTTAGAAGGGTGTTCACAAATATAATGTCTAAAATCATGTATGGCAGTTTCCCATTGTGTGGCCAGCTATTTGTTTTTATAGGATGTTGTTGAAAGAGAAATAATTGAACAATGTAATGAGGCAGAGGAGAGAGATCTGGATTTCAAAAATTATGCTATTGTTTCCTGGAAGGGTACATTGGTATATAGATTCTTTATATCGAGAGAAATCAAACAGGCAGAGGATAGGAAAGATTTTTCTGGTAGTTGTTGAATTCAAAATTGTCATTTGGAGATAATTAAGGTGGTTTTAAAGGTACAAAATTCCTTTAGCATGTTTAGTAAGAATTTGGAGATACATTCAGAAAGCCTGCCTCTACAATTCTAAATGGAGATCAATCAGGAAAAGTTCTTTGTGAGTCTCAATCGGGAAATTGAGGGTTAGGGCCCTTGGATTCATGACTTTGTATTTGTAGTTATTATAGTGTCAAATTATGTTAGTGCAGGTAAGAATGCAAGCTTGTAACTCTCTAACATAAGTCCATGTTGGATCATGCTCAAGCAGTTGGATGGCATTCTCATTAAAAAATCTTTGAGTTTGGTAATATAATTAGTTGCATAAGTAATAACAGCTATGTTGCCCTTATCTGTTGGCACAATAATAGCATAGCTTCTAGCTTATAGATACTACAGTTTTCTGATCTTCAATGATGGACGTAAAGCATAACTGTCTATTGATTAAGTCACTTGCTTTACATGAGATTTTTAATTTTTCTATTTTGTCAACAACTGTGTGATCTAAAGTAATTTTGAAGTCAGCATTGAGGTGAGTGGTGCATTGTTCATTTAAAATAGGTTGAATGCTGTCCTTTAGAACTTTTTTGAGAAGATCATTCTGTGGATTGCTAAACTAAATAGAGGTGAGATTGATCACTTTTCATTATAGGATATCCCAAGGAATAGATAAACTTCAAGTAACAATTGAAACTTGAGTGCAAACTAATTTTGATCATGTGAGATACCTCACTTTTTTTAGTTTCAAATGAAAAGTGCCCATTTTTGAATGTGTGGTGCACCTAAGCTTTTCTTTTTTATATACTAAAAGTTTTTTTTTAATATGGTCAGAAATTTAACGGTTGGGCATTGTCAGTATCTTAGTCACATTTTATTACAAATTTATCAGAAGTTTCAACTTGGGGTAAGCAATATGTAAAATCATGAGTCATTCAACATTTTTCACTCCCTCTCCTATTGTATGTAAAGTAGATTCTTCCTCTAACATGTCACAGTTTTGAGGTATCCTATGTCATAGTTTCTAAGTACCCTTCACCATGATGCCAGACTAACTGAGTATATTCTAATAACATAAATAAGTCATGCTCCACTCTATCAGTATATCTTAGGTTCTTGATAGTAAGAGATAAGGTGGTAAATCTTTGAGTATTATAGGCCATATTTTTGAGGATCATCAGCCACTTTTGGTATTCAGATCACAATCAAAGTGAACATACCCTCCTCCTAATCTTTTGTCTGCTTTTGCCTGTGCAATCTAATTTCTTAAACTTCAATGCTCATTCCCAATTTTTTTCTGGTTTTCTCATTTTGAACACCATCCTGCCATTGTTCCCATGTATTAGTACCTGCAATCACCCTTCCTACTTGCATACCTGTAACCTCAACCTTATGAATAAGTAGTGAATGGCTTTTAAGGTGCAAATTATGGTGAATTAATGGGGAAATTAGGTTCTGAAAATACATACAAAAAGCTGCTGATGAAACAGTTTTATTTATTAGACCGATTACAGTAACAGTCTTTGTCCCATTTAGAGGGTTCTATTACTCTGGATTACACACATCCTTTCACTGTTTATGACACTAAGTTGCTGTCAGTTTGAGCTCAATAGGTTTCTTATATGTGGAGAATCTCCAGTCAACATATACTGAAATCAATGGAGCAAATCTTGTCAGCATCTGTAAAAGACGTTCAGTCAAAATTGCAAACATTTCAATGCCCGGTTTCATCTTCAAACTGAATTCAAATTTATCTTTAGCAAATCCATCAATGGTCTCCCTAAAACTCACCATTTTCTTCCACTGTTCCTCCTCCTCCATAACAACTCTTTCAAAACCCTGAATTACATCAGGCAAATTTGAGTAGCTATACACTGCAAAAAAGTCCAACCCTAAGTCTTTATTGTTGACTAATTGTTGGGCCTGCTTGATAGCTGCTGCATCCATTGAATTTAATGCACATAAGTAGTTATTTATTTTATCAAAATTTTTTCATCCAAGTACCTCACCTTGTAATGACATGAACATGGAGAACTGTAATTTCTTGAAACAAAATTTGATTACTGGGAGCCAGTAATAGGATCTTCTTCAGAGCAGCAAGTCATCTGCTCTGCAGTAATTCTCCCTGATACTTTCAAAAACACAGTATAGACTATGTGCAATACAGGTCACATGGTTGAAGTTGGGATACACACCCTTCAGTTTTTGGAAAGGTGAATGCTTGATCAGTCACTAAATGCCCAACTGAGTTTCATACATGAGTCATTGAATGATTGCAATACCAAAAATTACAAAATTTTGAATCATATTCAAGACAGGGTTTCACACAGATGAATTATAGGATGTTGGAAACTGAAAATATTATAGAGAATCTTGAGAGATACAAAAATGTGGAGTTAACTTCATATACTGATGACTTACATAGGTGAGAATGTCAAGTGGAAGATCTTATAAACAGGGAAATAAAAAATAAAAATAAATAAATACATAATAATAAAAGAGTGGAAAATGTACCTTATAGTGAAGACAACAGTTTAGATTGGAAGAAACAAGTAAGCAATTAAAGAATTTATGAGCAGAATTAGAAAAAAAAAAAAAAAAAAAAGAAAATAAACAAACAAACTAGAATTAGCTTCCAAGTCAGGATATTGTTAACATCCCAGCAAGCTCCACCTTGGATAGCTTAGCACAGAGTTCAGGGGTTAACATTACAAAACAATTTCCCAAGTTTAAACCATATGGGAGGTACATCCGAACTTTTTTTTTAGATCATTGCCTGGGACGATACACGAAAGATTGATTTTAGGATTAGCTGTTTAGAAGGGGAAGTACCAGAGTGGGGAACCACATGATCTTCCACATTTAATTACAGGGTCTCTAGAAGTTTTGAATAAGAAATTTAAAATAGAACCCTTCTCAAAACATTTTGTTTGGTACAAAATGTAGTGACAGTGAAATCCTAGGTATAGTTTAAGAAAATTTACACAAATCAGCTACCCAAAGACTAAAGAATTTTAATATATGGGAAAATTACTCTATAATAAAGTTAAAGATGTGATGCTAGTTAAAAACTTTCAGTTATGTTCTGGACTTAAAAAACAGATGATTACCTTTTTTTATAAATGGTGCAGTCCTTACACAATGGTTTATATACCTCACCCTAAGACATTGTACCTAATAGAACCAGAAACTGGAAATTAGAAAGTCTTAAACAATATCAGATATGACATAAAAGTTTTCTGGGTGTTGTACTGTGTCATGATGTAAGAAGACTATTACTTTAATAACCGACGTTTTGGCCAACATTAAAATGGCTTTCATCTGGGTATACTGATGTGAGCTGGTTGTTACCATACTTTGTTACCATTAGAAATGTCTGTCTAGGTGTGTTTACGTTTGGATATGTGTGAGTGTGTGTGTATTTGTTTACCTTCCTTTTTGTCCCCTAAGGTAAGTCCTTCAACTCCTGGGATTGGAATGACTCCTTTTCCACTCCTTTAAAACCCATATCCTTCCCTTTCTCCTCCCCTTTTTTCCTCTTTTTCCTGAAGAAGCTGCCAGTGGTGCCGAAAGCTTGTATGTGTGTTTCTTTGTGATTATTTGTTCCTATCGATGAGCTGGTTCATTTGGTAAGTCATGCGATTTCTATATATGAATTACAAAAAAACCAAACAATAAAAAAAAGTTGCATACCACGAGATTCGATCCGGCAACCTTCGGATTACGAACCCGAATGCTTACCACTATGCCACGCCTCTGTACAATATTACTAATCATAGAGAGTATTTCACCGCATGGCGTTTTTTAATTGTCGATTTTCTCGACAACGGCTGAGAAGTGCATCTTGGTGCTTTGCCAAATTACACCTCTGGCCATGAGCTATGCACAGTATGAACCGAATCTAAATTGCACAATTGGTGGCCTCCCCTTGTAAGATGGTGGGGACTACATCTACACCTACACCTACATACATAATCTGCAGTCCACCCGAAATTGGGTAGAGGAGGGTACTCAGTACCACTACTAGTTACTTGCTTTCCTGTTCCACTCTCACATAGAACAAAAGAAAAGCAAATACTTGTTTGCATCCATATGAGCCCTAATGTCTCTGATCTATCTTTGTTGTCTTTATGTGAAATGTAGATTGGCAGTTCTAGAATTGTTCTGCAATTAACACCAAATTCCTGCCCTCTAAATTTCTTCAACAGTGTTTCCTGAAAATAACATTGTTTTCCCTCCAGCAACTTCCATTTGATTTCTTGAAGCATTTCAGTAACTCTAGCACATTGATTGAATTGACCAGACACAAAACTAGCCACCTGCCTCTGAACTGCCTCTATGTTCTCCTCTAAACTGATCAGGTGGGGATCCCAAATACTTGATCAATACTCAAGACAAGGTTGTACAAGCATTTTATGAAGTGGAGTTGGAAAATAAGTTTCCCCTTTTGACTGTGGTCAGAGTCGTGTATGATAGGGAAAAAACAGAAAGAGACATTAAAGGTATGACATATCTTTTCTATATAATTCCCAAGTACATTGATACATTTATCATACTGCCTTATAAGCTTAAAAAGGCCATCCAGGAAAATGCCAGGGCATTGCATATGGAAGAAGTGTTGAACGGCTTGTTTGACATCAGCATTGCTTCCAAAGCACATTCAGCCAAGAGTCTTCTTCAAAGCTGGAAACAGATGGCACTTCCTTGGTGCGAGATCAGGATGGATGATGTAGCTGCTTCCAACCGAGGGATGCAATTTGGTTTTGTGTTGCTGTCGCTGAGTGTTGCCTCAGATAGTCATCCTACAACAGAACACCAGATCTGAGAAGGCCAGGCCACTTTTACCGAATCACCTCTTTCAATTTCAACAGAGTGGCACAGTATTGTGTAGCATTGACGGCTGCATCCTCCATAAAGTCCAGCAACAAAACTCCTTGACCATCCCAGAAAACGGTCGGTAGCTCTTTACCTGCAGATGGAGTGCTTTTGAACTCCTTTCAGACATGTGATGATGGATGTTTCCACTCCATGAATGTGGCCTTTGATTTGGGCATGTAATGGTGAAATGGTGTACCTACATTTCATCCCCCATCACAATACAAAACAGAAAGTCAGTGACATATTCATGGTCAGCCTCTATCCAATGGTATATGGTGTCTTGCATGTACACCTGCTGTATCATCTTCCGTACATGGCCATTCTACACTTCTGGACAGCTTTTTGAAGCTTATAAAGTGGTATGATAAATGTCTCAATGTACCTCGAAACTGTGTAGAAAAATAAAGATATGTCTTATCTGTAATGTATTTTTTTTTTTTTTTTTTCATTCACAACTCTGCCCGCAATTGACAGGAAAAACTTATTTTCCAACTACCCCTCATATAAGTACTTTCCTTTACAGACAAATCACACCTACCCAAAATTCTTCCAATAAACTGAAGTTTACCATCACTTCCCCACGATTGTCTTTATATGCTGGTTCCATTTAATATCGCTGTGCAGTGTTACGTCTAGATATTTAATTGAAGCGACTTTGTCAAGCAGCACTCTACTAATGCTGTATTCGAACATTACGGGATTGTTTCTCCTACTCATCTGCGTCACCTTACATTTTTCTATATTTAGCACTAGTTGCAATTCCTCACACCACCTAGGGTCTGATGACCCTATAGTTAAGTCCCATAAGCTATACAAACATTTGAACATATTTCTCACACTACCTAGAAATTTGGTCGAATTCATGCTGCACCCTACTACAGTCATTCAATGATGACACCCTCGAGTGCACCACAGCATCATCAGAAAACAGCTGGAGATTGCAGCTCACTCTGTCTGTCAGATCATTTATATAGATAGAAAATAATAGCGGTCGTATCACACTTCCTTGGGGCACCCCTAATGATACCCTAATCTCTGATGAACACTTGCCATCAAGGGCAACGTACTGGGTTCTATTACTTAAGTACTCTTCGAGCCACTCACATATTTGGGTACCTAGTCCATAAGCTTGTACCTTCTTTAGCAATCTGTAGTGCGGTACTGTGTCAAACGCCTTTCAAAAATTGAGAATATGCAGTCTGCCTGTTGCCTTTCATCCATAGCACACAAGGTGTAATGAGAGAAAAAGACAAGCTGAGTTTTGCACAATCGATGCTTCCTAAAGCTGTGATGATGCATGGACAGAAGCCTTTTTGTCTCAAGGAAATTTACTATCTTAGAACTGAGAATATGTTCAAGAATTTTATAGCAAACAGATGTTAATGATATAGGTCTGCAATTTTGTAGGTGTGTTCTTTTACCTTTTTTTATACATGGGAGTTACCTGTGCCTTTTTCAGTCACTCAGAATTTTGCGCTGGGTCAAAGATTCATGATAAATGTGAACTAAGTAAGAGAGCCAATGCTCCTGAGTACTCTTTGTAAAAACAGACTGGTACCTCATAAGGTGACTTGTTTGTTTTCAAATCTCTCAGTTGCTTCTCTACACCAGCTATGCCTAGTACTAGGTCCCTCATTTGGGAGTAATAAGTGACTGGCTAGAGACCTTTCATTTGCTTACCAATTTTACACAGGACTAGAATTTTTTTGGGTCCTTGGTGAGATCTTTTGCTAAGGAATGACAGTGGTAGTTATTGAATTCTTTGTGCTTTGGTCTTTTTATAGAGGTTTAAATCTCTACTAACTTATGCCAGTTTTGATTTGCCTCACCTTCTTTGAACTGAGAGTGTAACTACCTTTGCTTTCTCAGCATTTTTTGAATATTAGTATTACTTTCCCATCGTTAGTCCTCTTTGTTGGCACATATTTCTTCAGCACCTTATTTGCAATGCATCTAAACTTTGCCCATAATTCTTCTACATCCACTGTACCGGAACTAAACTGTGTTCATTCATTTCTTAAGTGATATGCTAACAGTTACTTATCTGCTCTTTCTATCACACTCTCCTAGGCTTCTTGACCAGTTTATTTACTTTGGTCACCAATGTTGCTATGACAACATCATGATCACTATTGTTGGTGTCATGTAAGAATGCACTTTTGCACATAGGTGCAGAGCGATACGGAAAGTGAGGAGGGGAGGAGCTACCGTCAAGTGCCAACAGTTTCGCCTGCAAGAGAAACATTGCGTAACTTGTGGCCAGCCATATGCCTGTTGAATGAACATTACAGGCTACCAGTACGGCAATGGAGGGGGATGTGCAGAATGGCTGAAAACTGGGTTGCCTTTGTAGATGACTCCGAGTATAAACCCTGGCTCTACAGTGACATATTAACAAGGTCTGGCTTGTTTGTAGCTATAATGTCCAAAATATTTCTATTGTGTGCAGGCTAAAGATATAGCTGCTCAAAGCAGTGTTTAGAAAACATACTCAACAATAGTTCACAAGAATGCTTGTTTGTACTCCCTGTAGTGAAAGCATAGGCATTCCAGTGTATACTCGGTAGGTTGAAGTCGCCCCAACTAATAAAGCATGGTCCGGGTACCTTCACACTACTGATCATAAACTTTCTTTGAATGATTCTAGCACTGTAATGGTGGAACTGGGTGACTGGTAAAAACACCCAACTATTAGTTTACTTTATGGAACATTCATTGTTCCTGTGGAAATTAAAACAGTGATCAAAAAAATTCTGAATAATATAATTATTACAGCATCTAGATCACAATATGATATTTATTTTATTTTGATGACCAGTTTCAGTCAATAAAGATCATTCTCAGATCATATTCTTGTGCGTTGCTGCCTGTATCTTGAGGAGCAACAGGAGATGGGCCAGCTATGCACAAGGACATGGTTGAGGATGATCTTTGTTGACTGAAACTGGTCATCATCATAAAATAAAATAAATATCATATTGTGATCTAGACTGCTGTAATTATTATATTACTAACTTGATTTTGCCTATACCTGTTACATTTGTCTAGATAACCTCACAGTCTCTCTCAACTTCGAGCTCAGCAGTAGGAATACTTTTGTGGGCAGCAATGAACACACACCCTCCGATTCTACCTTCTAATGACAACCATCTCTTTTGGAATGTGGATTTAACTGTTTAAATTGAAGTTTCCTAAATACTGAATACATATTTCATTTCAACAGTTTTATAGCAATCCACTTCACTTTAGATGGGGAAGATTGATCATAAATATTTTACTTATCTTGGTTCTTGAAGACGGACATCTACATTGTTGTTGCTCAGCATTCAGCAAAATAGTAGAATATGCTTCAGGAGATTCAATTAAATAATCACAGACATTCATGATGATAGTTCCATTATGATGGAAATAAATTTATTTAATTGTGCAACATTATAATGTTAGAAACATTTAGCCTCAGATAACATTGATGTTTACAGCATTGTGACTACCAAACGAGTGCTAGAGCATGGATCACACTCAAACTTTTGCAGCATAACCGTGTAATAAGGCTAATGACAATGTTTTATAATTCACAATTAACCAATATTCTTTTACATTAAATATGCCAAAATACATAAATTAAAATATTACATTTAAGCTTTAACTTTTTATCTCAATGTATGTACATGTTTCATGAAATTTGTATTTAATGTGGTACACAAATTTAAAGTCATCCTTTGACTAGTGTTTACAGTGCTCAAGTTATTTACATTATTTGTGTTTATGAAGTGCACACATGTTTCTTTTGCCAATATTGTGTAGGTGTACTATTATTGTGACATCGAATTTTAATGTATTTCAGTTTGCAGTGTAATTTTTTATTAATATGGATTTGTATATGGTTGTTGTAGTTTTGTTAATTTTGAAGATAGTTTCTTAGTACCAAATGGATTATTAATTTTAGTGCATGAAAAATGATCAGTATTTAATTTAGGATCCAGTGATATATAAAACATGGTCTGCCCTAATTTATTTAAACAAAAGGTATATATGTAATCATGTTGTGCAATAGTTATAACATGCACTATTGTTGTTTTTATACAAATTAGTATCTTTATAGGTTCAGCAATTTCTGAAACTAAGTGTAATGCATTTTTAGTGTTTGCAGCTATTATTTACGAAAGTATTAAAAATTGAAAATTACGTAAAAGGACAGCCAAAGTTATGTTTAAATCAACATACTGTTTCTTAAAAGCATTTTACTAATAGTATGTTAAACTGAACATGAAAATGTGATATTATACATGTCCGGTAGCTAAGTTTTATTTCAGGTGTACAATATTTCGTGTTTGTAATGTTGGCAACTGATTTTTTGTCAGGAGCGTGCAACATAGCAGAAACGTTACAACCTGATCTATCTTTGCGATATACAGGGTGTTACAAAAAGGTATGGTCAAACTTTCAGGAAACATTTCTCACACACAAAGAAATAAAATATGTTATGTGGACAGGTGTCTGGAAGCGCTTAATTTCCATGTTAGAGCTAATTTTATTACCTCTCTTCAAATCACATTAATCATGGAATGGAAACACACTGCAATAGAATGTACCAGCATGACTTCAAACACTTTGTTATAGGAAATGTTCAAAATGTCCTCCATTAGCAGGGTTACTTGCATCGACCCTCCGTCGCGTGGAATCTCTGATGTGCTGCTGCAGCCCTGAAGAATGGCGTATTGTATCACAGCCATCCACAATACAAACACAAAGAGTCTCTACATTTGGTACCGGGGTTTGTAGACAAGAGCTTTCAAATGCCCCCCTAAATGAAAGTCAAGAGGGTTGAGGTCAGGAGAGCGCGGAGGCCATGGAATTGGTCTGCCTCTGCCAATGCATCGGTCACCGAATCTGTTGTTGAGAAGCGTACGAACTCGTCGACTGAAATGTGCAGGAGCTCCATCGTGCATGAACCACATTTTGTGTCGTACTTGTAAAGGCACATGTTCTAGCAGCACAGGTAGAGTTTTCTGTATGAAATCATGATAATGTGCTCCAGTGAGCATAGGTGGAAGAACATGAGGCCCAATCAAGACATCACCAACAATTCCTGCCCAAATGTTCACAGAAAATCTGTGTTGATTGTGAAAATTTACAATTTGATCAGGTTGGAATGAAGCCTCATCCGTAATACTAAAATGAACTCTAACATGGAAATTAAGCATTTCCGGACACATGTCCACATAACGTATTTTCTTTCTTTGTGTGTGAGGAATGTTTCCTGAAAGTTTGGCTGTACCTTTTTGTAACACCCTGTACATCTCATTCTTCGATAAATATGTTTACACACATGAGAGAAGCAAGGTTACCTAAGAGACTCCTCAAGAAGTGAAGACACCTAAGGAGCAACACCAGACAGGCGCGGACTGCGAGCGGAATACCCGATACAGGACAGGCCTCAGACAGCTGCCACAACCACAGGCTGGGTGCAGATGTTGGTTGGAGAACCAGAAAAGTGTCAACAAGTCATGAGCAGCGCCATGTGGGCATGGACCTCGAACAGATTGCCCGACGCGAGACAAGCTTCAGACAGCTACTACGACTACAAATGGTGAAAGAGCCAGGCGCAGACGTCTGTCAGAACACCAGGGAAATGTCAACACCTCTTAAGCAATGCCAGTTGGGTGTGGACCACAATCGGAGCGCCCAATACAGGATGAGCCCAAGAGAGCTGCCACGACTACAGATGGTGAACGAGACAGGCGTGGACATCCTTCGGAACACCAGGGAAGTGTCAACACCTCAGGAGCACTGCCAGGTGGGCACAGACCGTGAACAAAGTGCCCAACATGGGAGAGGCCTGAGAGAGCTTTCACGGCCACAGATGGTGGCCAAGAAGGGCGCGGACATCTGACAGAGCACCATGGAAGAGACAACAGCACAAGGCGGGCACGGACCACAAAGTGCCGAGTACCTTCTGGGCATAAATACTGGACACGATCATCCAAAAAGGCAGTCTCAGGTAGCACTTGAAGAAGGCAATGAGTTACGTGGCTGAAATATTGAGCCAGAGCAACACAAATATCCGGCCGTAAACCAGTTTTTCGACATGTCAAGTTTTTGCTGGGAAAACCTCGAAGGATACATCTTAAAAGTGGTTTGATCAACCCTCTCCCATGTACTTAAATGTGATTTGCAGAATATTTATGTAGATGTAGATGTTCTAAACCATCCTCACAGAAGTAAATGAAACAGACTGCTTAGGTGGATTCATTATCTGCTTTCTTATCCATACTGACATATAATAGATAATGTATCTTTTTAGTTTACTCCTGTGAAGATGGATTAGAACCAAAACTGGTCAAAGTTATCACTATAATAAACAGCTGATGGTTGATAATATGCATTTTCAAGAATATCTAACTGCTGTCGTAATCTCATCTCAATAAAAATTTGCTCTCGGAGAAGTTTTATAAGGAAGACTATGCTTCAGTCAATCCTTTAAGGTGTAATCAGTCTTAAGATGATGATGATATCAGTATTACAAGAAACCTTCAGTTTCTGTAAAAGTTCTTATGGGATAAATTCAATAAAGCTAAAAACTGCACCCCTCCTGCAGCAAATACATTACTGTGAGTCTTCCGACAGAATGTGTGGTGCAGCAGTTAGCATCGCAGGTCACTGTGCTTGCAGTCCTGAGTTCAAATCCCACCACTGGAAGAAAAATTTATTTCTTTGTATTTACTATTTCTAGAATGTTCTACATGTTTCTTATGTTTGATGTACTTGTAAGTTCCAGAAATTTCTTTCTAAGTATAAATAGTGGAGCACTCCTAGCAGAAGTCAGTCTGTACTGAGTGTAAGCTTGTGTTAACAATAAATATGTTCTAAGTGTAAAGTGTTGTGCTCTATTAATGACAAGCCTTCGATTTCTGGTCCACCTGCAGTTTGCAATTGTGCTGAAGGTTGCAAATGGAAAATACGTTGGCTGGCAGGAAAATCTGACACAAGAATGTCAACAACAGGATGCAGCCTTTAGAATTTGTTGTTTTAACAGAATGTAGCTATAACACCATCCTTGGATGGAACCTCCTTCAGGCATCCCAGGCTGTCATTGACTGTGAAAGATCTGAGCTACAAATTGAGGAAGCTGTTCCGACAAGTACACATAACATGTACTTCCCTGGGAGGTTGTTTGCTGTCGAGAATGTTGAGATCACATCATTAACAATGAGAAGAGTTCCAGTCAGCAGTCAAGATGATCAGTTGGATGGTGAAGTGCTTATCAATGGTAAAAAGCTAATAAAATATAAAAAATAGACGAAGATTACTCACCAGGCGAAGGAGCACAGGTGTGACAGTATCACAAATAAATAAATGAATACACACACACACACAATCGCAAGCTTTCGCAACCCAGTTGCGTCTTCAGGCAGTAGGGAAGGAGAGGGAAAAGGAAATGATGAGGGTTTTAAGGAAGGGGGTAAGGAGCCATTCCAATCCCGGGAGAGGAAAGACTTACCTTGGGGGGAAAAATGGAGGGTAAACAAATGCACACATGCCCACACATTCACACAGACACAAGTACACCTAGGCAGACATACTGTGGAAAGCAAAGAAGTTAAGTTATAGAAGTTAAGAAGTTAAACAGAGATACCACTTGAGGCAGAGGCTCTGTCCAGAGAACCGATGCAAAGATGTTAAGAAGGTGGGTGGGAATTCAAATTTAGCGGAGATTGAGACCAGGTGGGCAACGGGAAGAGAGAATATGCTGAAGGGCTAGTTCCCATATCCGGAGTTCTGAAGGATTGGTGTCAGTGGGAAGTATCCAGATAACCCGGACGGTGTAGCACTGTGCCAAGATGTGCTGGCCGTGCACCAATGCGTGTTTAGCCACAGGGTGATCCTCGTTACCAACAAACACTGTCTGCCTGTGTCCATTCATGCAAATGGACAGTTTGTTGCTGGTCATTCCCACATAGAACGCTTCACAGTGCAGGCATGTCAGTTGGTAGATCACGTGGGTACTATCGCAAGTGGCTCTGCCTTTGATCGTGTACACCTTCCGGGTTACGGGACTGGAGTAAGTGGTGGTGGAAGGGTGCATAGGGCAGGTTTTACAATGGGGGCGGTTACAAGGGTAGGAGCCAGAAGGTAGGGAAGGTGGTTTAGGGATTTCCCTATGCACCCTTCCACCACCACTTACTCCAGTCCCGTAACCCGGAAGGTGTACACGATCAAAGGCAGAGCCACTTGCGATAGTACCCACGTGATTTACCAACTGACATGCCTGCACTGTGAAGCGTTCTATGTGGGAATGACCAGCAACAAACTGTCCATTCGCATGAATGGACACAGGCAGACAGTGTTTGTTGGTAACGAGGATCACCCTGTGGCTAAACACGCATTGGTGCACGGCCAGCACATCTTGGCACAGTGCTACACCGTCCGGGTTATCTGGATACTTCCCACTGATTGTAAGGAAGAAAAAGGGAGATTCAGCCACAGTAAATTTCAACTGTGCTGCTGTAAATTTTTCCCCAGAATAAATAACAATGGAGATGTAAACATGACCAATCAGACATAGCCTGCTTACTTTCAGTTACCTATAATATTTTGGGGTATCGCTACAATGTGAGAGGAAGTGCGATAGCATTAATAAAATTCATTTTGGTGTAAATTCATGAACAAGATGTCAAATCCTAAATAAAGAATCGGATAAATTATCTACTGCTCCACAGTATATTTATTCCTTAACTAAGTCTCCTTTCCTAACTATGGCCTCAGTACATTCTAGGAATAAAAACAATCTACAAAAGACTTAGTCAAAAAGGGGGCCATTATTCAGAATGTATATTTCTTTATTTTTATTTTAGTGAGTTCCCAGTAGCCATAAAGAGCTTAAGTTTCAACGACAACTTTTTAAAAAATCGTCTGAGAAATTTATGCAAATTTTGTTATTCGTCAACTTCGTCTTCTCCATAATAGCTTAATAACTGCTGTAGGGTTTGGGTATAAGTTCCCCTTCGATTTCCGTTCTTACTTGGTTACAACAGTCGGGTAATTAACTTCTTTTATATATGATCAATATATTAAAACTGCAGATTTCTTTCCTTCTGACTTCTTAATAATTCTTTTAATATGAAAGGTTTCAATTTTTTTTCTTTCTTACATAAGTTACACTTACAGATTCCCGACTAATAATTGCTGAAATTTTTGTTACACTGATGTCTCTTAAGCATGTTTTGTTGTGTTTTCTGATATGTACAGCACCTACATGTATTTATCTATAAATGCAAGATGTTGTGTTGTGCAAGTCAATTAAGAGATAACTAATGAAATGCTTCTATTTAAACATCAACGTGTCAATAATCCTCTTTCATGAGTCATCACTTCCGCCTATTGTTATGGTGCAACTGCTGATCGATACGAGACAAGTGCATTCTTGTGTTGGAAGTATTGAGCAAGAAACGAATAAATATTTGGCTCATAGCCCCCTGCATTCCAAATGCAGTAGAAACACGAATGGTAATCGAGAAGGGCTTTGATTAATTATAAGGAAAGTTTTTCGATATATCTCGATGAGAGAATTTCAGCCATCAATATTACTTCATGAGTTTCTTGTTATAACAACAATCATTGATGAAATATACCGGAGAAATAGGTGGACGATAAGGGAGACGGGAGATTTCAAAATAGAGTGCTAAAATATGGGAGAACCCTTATAATACTTGAGAGTTGGTCACCCTAATTGAGACATGACTACAGTGCTTGAGGAACAAGAGTGTGTCAGTTGGAATTTATGCAGTTTAATTGTTCACAGGATGGACAACATGACAATACAATTGATTTGTAATCTGTGCAATTGTGAAAGAGTGGATTTTTTAAAGAAATAAATGTGTGAATATTGACAGAAGTAGTTCTTAAGTTTCCTGAGCTTTAAATAATGAGTACAAAGACAATGAAGGACAATTGCAACAGATTGCATAATCATCATTCTTTCTCCCTTCCTGTGGTCTACAGCCTGAAGACTAGTTTGATTCAGCTCTCCACCCTACTCTATCCTGAGCAAGCCTCTTCCTGACCTCATAAGAATGACAGCCCACATCTATTTGAACCTGCTTGCTGTATTGTCTCATTGACTTCCTCAGCAATTTTGGCCCCACACACTTCCCTCCAAGAATAGTTTCACAATTCTTTTACACCTTTGCTTTCATCACCCACAAGGTGAGGAAATAATGTTGAAAACTCTTTCTGCTTTCCAGGAACTGCAGATTCTCCCCCCCCCCCCCCCCCCCCCACTTCTTTCCTTCTTCATCAAATTCAGTCTTATTTTACTATTATGAAAATTATTAAACATATTTACAATATTTACATACAAAACACACATCAACACTTCTGAGCCACTACAGGGGAAAGCAGAAATGCAGATGAGCATTGGTTATAAGAGTGGTTCCTACAAGAATAGGCTGGAGCACTGGCGTTGCCCCTCGTCTGCCTCGATCATAGCATGTGTTTCAACACCACCTTTAGCTTGCCCATTTATTTAACTGAAACTTTCTGAGCATAGTTTAATTGGCATTAGGCAGGGGTTCAAGCATATTTCTTGTTGTTGTTGTTATTTATTCTCCTCAGTCCTGTGAATTTTTTTTTTTCAATATTTTTGAGTGTTGTCTGTATTTTATGATTAACAATATTCCAAAAAGGCCTCTTTATTATCTACAAAAACTCATGTCCCCTTTAGAGAACATCAGGACCCTAGGTACCACAACTGTCAGTATGGGCAGCGATATTTCTCTATGCAGTTTGTGTTAATATACTTTTATTTACTTATCTTATTAATGGCATAGACCGATTTTTCATTAACTAAAGAGTTGCATGGAAATTTGAATGCTCACATAGCCAACAAACCGCCTTTCCATTATGTCAACCATTTTAGCATTGCTGCAGAGTGAACAAATGGCAAGATAGTGAATCTTTTTTCAGTTCCAAGAAGTGGCGCCACCTTCTGTTTGTGTGTTGAGATGCCTAACAGTGTGACCAACATTTGAATATTGACACCGGATTTATTTTGTTTTATGTCCCCTACAGGGGACGCAGGGACTGAGGGGGTTAAAGGGGGCTAAATGGTGAGGTTATCAGTCCCCTGTTCCAAACAAAAGCAATTCAGTGTAGGTTACACCAAGTTAAAATCATTTAACACCTACAGAGGTAACCCACAAGTGCAGAGAGGGACAATAATCACTACACTGATAAAAGTAGCATGAAAAAAATAATATACTGAAGGCCCAGACCCAAAGATGGGCTCATAAGAGTATAGCAGAATACTGTGGCAATCTGATCATGGAGACAATAATGGATGAGCCAGCCACTCTGCACAACCGCCAGTCAAAAATATGACTGACAGTACGAAAGAAATAATATATTAAAACTTTTTGAGTGGCGGGTGCCTGAAATATCAGGCTTAGATACCACCATTAAATCATATGGTAAAAACCGGCTGCATGAATAAAACCTAAAACATGGTTAGCCATGGAGGTGTCATCAGCTAAAATCAATCGAAGCTCAGAAGGCAGAGTAAAAGACTTTCACAATGCAGATAAAAGTGGGCAGTCCAACAAAATGTGAACCACTGTCAACAGAGTGCCACAACAGCAATCAGGTGAGTCCCCACGATGTAAAATGTGGCCTTGTGTTAACCATGTATGGCCAGTACATAGTCTGCAGAGAACAACAGACTGTAGAGGACTTGACAACACGTAGCTTATTCAGCTCATTCACCCATTCCAAAGTCTAAGACCTTGCACGCCATTTGCAGTCTGAGATCTCTATCCTGAAGACCAATCTCCAAGGGCCCTTTCAAGTTGACCTGCTTGGCCAGGTGATCGACTCGTTCATTGCCTGGGATACCAATGTCACCTGGGGTCCAAACAAAAACCACTGAATGGCCCAATGCACCAAAGGTGAAGACAGTGTCTTGGATAGACCGCACCAAATGATGTTTTGGAAGAAACTGGTCAAGGGCTTGTAAGCCACTCAGGGAGTCACTACAGATAACTGTAGACTCCCCAGGGCAGAGCTCAAGAGATAGCCACCAGCTCAGCTGTGGAAACGCTACTACTGCACAGCAAAGAATGCTGCTCAACATGGTCACCATGAACATATGCCATTTACAAGGGAACCGTCTGTGTATACCACTTCTGCACCATGGTATGAGTCGATTAGTGCCTGGAACTGGTGAAAGAGTGTCAATGGTGGAACAGAGGCCTTTGAGTCACTGGACAAGTCTAACTGAAGCTGCAGCCAAGGAATGGGCCAAGGAGGTGTTACCGGAAGGGTAGTGGAAAGTATAGTGCATTTAAAATTACTTGCGACTTTCGCCAGGTCAGCGTTGAGCGAGTGAAGAGGTGCGTGGTTGCCAGTGTTTGCTTTGCGCTCCAGCAGGCAGCTTGACTACACCACACTTACCTAACAGTGAGGACAGAGAACATAAAGCAATGACAATAATGAACACAGCAGTTATATCAATGTATAAATTAATATATACTCACAGTTATGGTGTAAGTGGAGCAATGCCAAGGGAAGAACAGCCACTGTCATCTTCCTCAGACTCTGAACTGGTATTGGAGCCAATGGAAATTACCATCTTTTTAATGTGTTCTTCGAGCAATCCTTCATGAGTTAATGTTTCCTCAACAATCTTTTTTTGTATTGCTGACAACATGAAACTAGTCATGTGGGGTAACATTTCTGATGTCTTTTTTTGTCAGAAATTCAACATCACTGAGCGTAAACATCTTGTTGCTTTTGCCACATTACCTTCACCTCGGCCCATATATTCTCAATTGGATTTAAGTGAGCTTGATATGGAGGAAGTAAAATCACATTATGTCCTTTGTTTTTAGCTAATCCATAGATCTGGTAGTGTGAAGATTTGGCTTGTACATCACTAAAAGTTTCATTAAATCCAGCTTATTCATACTAGCTTCTACTTTATCCAATGGAACTTTTTCTTCTACCCAGAGCAAAATATCTGTTTTTTTCCATTGCATAACAGGAGCTTTGTCCGACACAACAGAGTGGTACAGTGCATTGTCCATAACTATTCTGGAATTTGGGGGAATACTTTGCAGCAGGACATCTGCAAACCAGTCTGTGAAAACTTTGGCATTCATTTCCTCATGATAGACACCTTGCTTCCTGGAACAGAACAGCAATAAACAGTTTGGAATGAAGCCACAAGCAGAGCCAGCATGTAGGCCAATTATCCTTCCACCCTTTCCTATTGGGGCTTTCGTCATACCTTCTGCTGTGTGATCTTTCCACCCTTTTGTCAACAGGTGACACACATTAACCCACGTCTCCTCGAGCCACACAATGTCTTCGAACAAAATGCTCCTCATGACACGCGGATACCGGCTTCCCCAGGTCACTATGTCACCTCATTCCATAATAAATGTCTGAGACAAAAATTTTTCTTGCCAGAAACCGAGCTCTCAAAGACAGTTTCGAAGCGATGACCTACTCCCATTGAACAATTCTGCCTCTTTAAGACTGAAATTAAGTTTTTTTAAAGTAGGGTATTCCTTACATTGGTAATAAGCATATACATGTCTGCATATTGCAGGAATTGCATATCTTGCAGGAATGTGTACATCTTTGTTACCCATCTTCTGTAACTTCTTATCTTGCCTGGAGTTTCCAATAATGAACAAGCTAGGGTTGCTTCATCACTCGTGTCTTATTTTCTTTCCTTTTCCTTCCCAATTCTCAGCACCATAGATCGAAGAAAGTTAAGTGCAGCAGCTGTTCTGTCTACCACTTTTGTAGTGTCTAAAAGAGTTCCACCACTATTACACTTGAGTTCAAAATAACTGTGCACTGAGCACACTAATTCACAGCCTTGTCCTCTTCCAAATCTTGATACCTTTGCAACTGGTGAACGTGTCCTTGGACAGCCTCTTTTATTGCAAACTTCCTGCACACACATGCTGCACTGTTATTAATACAACACAAACACTAGTGCACAACACCTGATTGCTGCAGAAAACCTAAACAACAACAAAATACCACTTGGCAAGGAACAATTAATGAACACAATATCCAAGATCCAGCTAGTGTATGACACCACGAGGTGCTGTTTACGCACGGATTGGCAACTGTGGTGCCATACCAGCCGAACCGGTAGCAGAGGTATGGGAAAAGCCAGCTTGCCATTGGTGTTACCTGGGCAACGGTGTCTCCCCACCCCTGGCAAGTCAAACGTCAGAAGTCACAAGTAATTTTAAATGCACTATAAGAGGGATAGGAATGGATTCAAATGACAAAAGAAGGGAATGATCTCTGCAATTGGGAGACCCGATCTTGGTCGTCATCGTGGGGAAGGGAGGACAGGAGCTGGAAAGAGAGGCCTGTGATTTGGGTGGTTAGGTGAAGCATGAACACGGGCAACAGAAGAAGCCAGTAGCCACTGCCAGTGGATTTGTAGGGAGGAAACCCAGATTTAGTGAGAAGACTTGTGACTGGATTTGTGCAGAAAGTCCCTGTGGCTAAATGGATGCCAGTGTGGTGAACTGGGTCCAAGACTCGCAACACAGATGGAGCTGCAGAATCATACACCAGACTGCCGTAATCCAGACATGATTGGATTAGGGCCTTATATAGTTGCAGAAGAGATGGATGGGTGGCTCCCCAAGCAGTGTGGCCACGGCAGTACTTTAGTCACAGCTGTTGGAGATGAGGCATCCACGTGAGCCGGGAGTCCAACAGCATGCCTAAGAAATGATGAGTCTCTACAACGTGGAGCAGGTCATCACCCAAATACAGTTCAGGGTCCGGGTGCACCGCCCAATGGTGACAAAAGTGTGTCACTCAGGTTTTGGGAGCAAAGAACTGGAAACTACAGGCAGAGGCGCATGATTGGGCCTTTCAGATGGCTCCCTGCAGTCACCATTCTACAACACCAATACTAACTGAGCTAAAATACAAACAAAAGTTGTCGGCAAACAAAGAAGAAAGTACCGATGACCCCACCGTGGAAGCAAGACCGTTTATAGCTGTGATATTGTGAATCTCACACTGTGGCACCTGCCACAGGTTTCCCATGCCTTGGCCTGCAGAGGGTGCCACTCCTGCTCGTACATGCACAGCTGTGTACAGCTGGACAGTGCCAGCGCGCACATAGATTGCTTCTGTGACTCCATGGCAACCACGGCTGGTGTCGCCTTGACATATAGCTCCCCGCTGAGGCTGCTCCAATTACAAGCAGACATGCCACAGCTGACTCAGGTATGGCGGGTGTATTCCTATGCCATCTGGCTTTTATAAATCCATGCACGACCGCATCAGGCAGTCTTGTGCTGGTCTTTGCCTACCACACCATCAGCCATAGCCATCTCGCTATGGACTTCCCTCTTGCTGCCTGCCACCAACAAATCTCTTGTTTAATGAATTGTGTCAACACTTATTGTAATAAACACTATTCTGGTTAAGCCCACGCCAATGTTAATTGTTGTGTGCAACTTTGGATATAACAATAGTGATTAAAAATAGTGGTACAATGAGGACAGAGCTCTGTGGGATACCGTCCTCTTGAATATCATGTGAGCTTGAACAGGCACCTATCCTAACCCGAAAAGAGTGGTGGGAGAGAAAATTCTGAAGAAAGATAGGAAGTTGGCCCTGTATGCCCCAGTCATACAACATAGTGAGAATATGGTGGCCCCTTCTGAAGGTCAAAAAATACCGAAACAAGATGTTCCTGCCTAGAAACTGTATGGATTGCAGCCTCCAGTGATACAAGATTGTCGATGGCAGAGTGGCCCTGACAAAAAGCCCTTTATTGTGGGGTCAAGAGTCCCCTATCCTCAAGGATCCACATACCTGTCAATTCACCATATGTTCCAAGAGGTTGCAAAGAACATTGGTGAGGCTGATTGGGCAGTAATTGTCAGTCACCAGTGGATCAGCTCCAGATTTCAATACAGAAATGATGGTGCTTTCCTACCATACCAACGGAGAAACTCCCCTGCCCATAGATGGTTATAGAGGGTGAGAAGCTGGCATTGGAACTCTGCTGAAAGGTGACAAATGAACTGGTTGTGAATACTATCAGGTCTTGGAGAGGTATCTGGGCATGCAGTGAGGGCAGTCTGGAATTCCCACTCACTGAATGGGGCATTGTAGGGTTCCTGGCAGTGGGTGCAGAATGATAATTGTCACCATTCAACATCCTCTTTGAGGGCACAGAAGTTGGCACTGTAAGCTGCAGACACAGAGCTATGGGCATAATAGTCTGCCATGTTCTCAGTGATAGTGGGCGGGTCCGTGCGTCAGTGGTGGACTGGGAGGGGAGAGGGGGTGGGGGTCAGCCCCGGGCCTCACGTCTTGAGGGAGGGGGGGCTTGAAAGACACAGAAAGAATTTTTTTTTTTTTTTTTTCCGAAAGTTATTTTTTTGTAGACTGGGACAGCCTTCAAAATGCAAAAGTTACTTTTTTATAGTAATACATGAATTTTCAAGAGGACAGGGGGTCTCACTTTGTTTTGCTGCTGCCCCAGGCCTCCGACAGCGATAGTCCGCCACTGCCGTGCATATAGTACCCTGAATTTGGAGACTGGGTATTCCTGTTGGTGGGCGGTACCCAAAAAGTCACTGTACTTGGGAGCATACACACAAAGTTGAGGCACGAGAACCGATGGTGACTACATACTCTCAGGAGTCCTGCTTACTCTGCTTGATCAACCGGCGGGCTTGAGCCCGGGGACATTTAAATGCAATAAGATGTTCAATGCAAGGGTGGCATCAGTAGCACTGGAGAGCATGCCATCAGTCCTGGATGGCCTCAACAATCTCCAGAGACCACCAGGGCACAGACTTGCGCCAATGGGAACCGATGGTTTGCAGAACAGCTGCCTTAGTGGCAGAGACAATACTGTAGGTCACTTGTTGTACTGCAGCATCAATGTCAGCTAGCGGAGCAGCAAGGACTGCAGTTGAGGTGTACAATGGCCAATCTGCCCTTTGAAGAGACCATTGTGGCATGCATGCTTCAGGTACTGCAGGAGCAACTAAAATAGGGAAATGGTCACTTCCACATAGGCCATCATGGGACCTCCAATTAAGAAGTGGTTGAAGGCTTGGGCTACAAGTGGAGAGGTATATGAATATGTGCCTTGAGCCATCCAAAAATGCGTGGGGGCACCAGTATTCAGGAGGCAGAGGTGTTGCCATGCCAAAAGCATCTCAACATCCCTACCACAGCCTGTGGTCTGCGTTCCACCCCACAATGGGTGGTGAGCATTAAAGTCCCCCAAAAGGAGAAATGGTGGGGTAAGTTGGAAGACCAGCACATTAAGCTCAGTTAGAGACACAACCTCATTAGGGGGAAGGAATAAGCTGCAAATGGTTAATTCCTGCATTGCGCAGCTTCTGATTGCCACTGCCTCAAGAGTAGTGAGAGGCACTGCGGGCAGTAACGAGTACATACAGACAGATGCTGCCAGACACCATGTCATATATGGACAGGTTCTTGAAGTACCCCTGATAACCATGAAGGGCAGGGGTCTGCTGGGCAGGAAACCATGTATCTTGTAGGGCTATACAAAATGCAGGGTGATGGTACAATAATTGGCGCAGCTCAGCAAGGTGGTGAAAAAAGCCACCACAATTCCATTGGAGAATTACTTTGTCTCCTGGTTGGAAGGCCATGATGAAGAAAGGAAATGAGGAGCCGCTAACTGTTTGGCATCTGCTGTATCTAATATCATTGGTTCCACAGAATCAGTTAATGCGAAATCCTCAGGTAATGCGAGGATCTCCACTTCATCTTCTGTAGCAGAACATGGGAGGTGTTCATGGCTTAAGACACACCGAAGATTATTTTTTCTTCAGTTTCTTTCTTTTTCCCCTCTTGGTGGCCCTTTGGTTTGAAGGGCTTCTCAGAAGCAGCATCAGGGATGGAAGAAGAGTGGGAAGCCCTTAGACCAGCAGTTTGTGGATCCTTTAGCCATTGGCAAGGATCCTCTGGAGCACCCCGAGAAGCATCAGAAGGGATTGTCCCGAGGGACCCTTTCTGAGCAACAGGAGTCGGAGGAGGCTGTTTCTTCTCCGGCTGGGGGGTAGCGTCCCCAATGGTTGGGGAGGAGTTGCCCCCACAACAGGTGGTAAAAATGGGCCCTCACTAATTGAGGGGCAGCAGACGTTTGATGGCCACTAGGGCCCATAGTCCAGGTGAATGAAATTGCTTGCAGTTTACACAGACTGCAGGTAGGGTGCATGGATCCTGTCTGGGTTGATTGCAAGTAACTTATGGGGGGGGGGGGAGGGGGGCACTGTTACAATGGAAATACCAGTGGTTACAGGTGTCAGAGGGATGCCTTTTTTACGATAGGGAGGGGGGAAAGAAAACCAGTTTTGAGAGAGCTTGTAAGACACCCTCAATTTGGAAAAGCAGATAAACAGGAGATAGATTTTAGCAAACAATGTTTAACAGAAAGTACTCAGAAACTTCCAGCAAATCTTACTCAAGCCGTTAGTATGCAATATCAGTTATCTTTATTACATCAAAATATTCCAGGACTCAGAAATAAACTTGATGAACTATTCATTTGTATTAATGAATAGATTCCTCTCTGAACATCATGTGCCACTGATATAGATATGTTAAACATTCCAGGATTTAATTTAGCTTCACACTTCTGTAGAGTAGATATGGAGGGAGGAGGAGTTGCCACATTCATTAAAAACTGCTATAAATTCAAGTATATTGATATAAATAAATTCTGTCTAGAACAGCATTTAGAAGCTTGTACAACAGAAGTAGAATTCCATAACAGATGCTATATAATAGTAACTATTTACTGAGCACCTGCAGGAAATTATAATCTATTCCTAAATCATCTAGAAGCTCTATTGGGTTATTTAACAGGAAGAAATAAAGAAATCTTGGTTGCTGGTGACTTTAATACGGATTTTCTTATGCTGTCCTCCAGTAAAAATTTATTGCAGTCAGTAACTTTGTCTTTTAACCTAACACATACCGTAAACTTTCCAACTAGGATAACTAAAACCTCTAGGACAGCAATTGATAATATTTTTATAGACAAATCAAAGGAACAAAATCATATCATAAAACCAATAATAAATGGCCTGTCAGACCACGATATGCAGCTCCTTGTTTTGGGTATAGATTCCAAACAGATTATGAAGACTGCAAAATGTACACACAGGAGAGTAATCAACCCACCAAAAATTGAAAATTTTAGAATACTCCTCAAAGACATGAACTGGAAAGATGTATATAGTGCTAATGGCATGAATGAAAAATATAATGTATTCATTAATAATGTTAGTATCATGTTTCAAAACTGTTTTCCTCTAAAAGTAATGCGAATTAAACAGAAGTCTATAATAAAACCTTGGATTACCCAAGGAATAAAGATTTCATGTAAGACAAAAAGGAAAATGTATCTATCAGACAAGAGTAGTTGCAATGATGATGATTTAACTAAATATAAGGAATACTGTAAAATATAAAAAAAGTTATTCAGGTATCTAAACAAATGCACTATGAAAAGAAGATAGCAACATCAGGAAACCAAATAAAAACAATATGGGATATAGTGAAAGAGGAGACTGGTAGAAACAGAAAGGAACAAGAGCAGGTAGGATTAAGAGTAGCTGAGACATTAGTAATTGATGGGCATAGTGTGGCAAATCTATTTAACAAGTACTTTATATCCGTTACTGATAGTATGGGATTGTCTGGGTCAGTAAATAATGCCCTTGAATATTTGAAACTAGCATTTACAAATAGCTTCACACACATGAATATGTCAGTCACTTCACTACAAGAAATAACTTCCATAATAAAATCTTTAAAAACAAAGAATTCCAGTGGTTACGATGAAATATCAACAATGTTAATTAAAGTGTGTTCTTGTGAACTTAGCACAATCTTAAGTTATTTGTGTAACCAGTCTATTATAACAGGAACATTTCCTGATTGGCTAAAATATGCTGATATTAAACCTCTCTTCAAGAAGGGGGATAAAGAGATACCATCAAACTACAGACCCATTTCACTTTTGCCAGCATTCTCAAAAATTATAGAAAAGGCAATGTACAAGCAGCTTCTCAACTACTTAACCACAAATGGCATATTGTCTAGAACACAGTTTGGATTTCTGAAAGGTTCCGATATCGAGAAGGCTATTTACACTTACAGTGAGAATGTACTTAATTCATTAGATAATAAATTGCAAGCAGCAGGTATTTTCTGTGATTTGTCAAAGGCATTTGACTGTGTGAACCATAACATCCTTTTAAGTAAATTAGAATTCTATGGGGTCACGGGAAATGCTGCAAAATGGTTCAAGTCGTACCTCACTAACAGGAAACAAAGGGTGTCAGTGCAAGTGACTAGTGAATTAAGCCAAAAGTCATCATTGGATTGGGAAGAAATTACATGTGGTGTCCCAAAAGGATCCATCCTAGGATCATTGCTTTTTCTTGTGTACATTAATGATCTCTCATCAGTTACACTACCAGAAGCAGAGTTTGTTTTGCTTGCAGATGATAAAAGTATTGCAATAAAAAGGACTTCAAGCATAGTGATAGAATGGTCTGCTAATGATATTTTCATGAACATTAATAAATGGTTTAAAGCCAACTCATTGTCATTAAACTTTGAAAAGACTCACCACACGCAGTTCAGAACATGTAAGAGATTTCCTGACAGCATATGCATTAAGTATGAAGAAGAGCAGATAGAAGAGGTTGGCATTATTAAATTCCTGGGATTACAGCTTGATAATAAATTTAGTTGGGAGGAGCACACCAAAGAACTGCAGAAACGACTCAACAAATCTGTATTTTCAATACGAGTGTTATCAGACATAGGAGACGTAAAAATAACAAAGCTTGCATACTTTCTTTCTTTCATTCCCTAATGTCATATGGTATAATATTTTGGGATAACTCTTCAAGTCAGTCAAAAGTCTTCAGAGTCCAAAAACGTGTAATACGTATTATTTGTGGAGTACATTCACGGACGTCTTGTAGAAGCCTCTTCAAAGAACTGGGTATATTAACTACTGCCTCTCAGTATATGTATTCCTTAATGAAATTTGTCATAAATAATATATCCCTTTTCCCAACAAACAGCTCAGTTCATACATACAATACTAGGAATAAAAATGATCTACACAAGGACTTAAAAGCACTTACTTTCATTCAAATAGGGGTCCACTACTCAGGAACACACATTTTCAATAATTTACCATCAAGTATAAAAAATTTAGCTACAAATAAAGATCAGTTTAAGAGGAACCTAAAAGACTCTCTAGTGGCCAACTCCTTCTACTCCGTTAGTGAATTTCTAAATTGTTCTAAATGAGACATGCACTCAAACTATATTAGTATTATTATATTATCAGAAAAAAACCTTAAAAATTTATGTAACTGTATTTATATTATAAGTGTATGTATTTGTATTTATATT
Organism: Locusta migratoria; assembly: GCA_026315105.1. Lineage (NCBI taxonomy): Eukaryota > Metazoa > Arthropoda > Insecta > Orthoptera > Acrididae > Locusta > Locusta migratoria. Next base: position 94,458,994 of record CM048744.1, on the reverse strand, counting down.
ATTAGTATTATCTATTATTCAACTTGTAAATTTTGTTTCTTGACATGTTCCACATCCACGAGAATCCCTTCAACATGGATCTACGGAACGAATAACTAATCTAATCTAATCTGGAGTGTCCGGAGGTGATGGACACCTGCATTCCCTGCATGTGGGACTGGAAGCACACCGGGAGGACATGTGCCCAAACTTCCAGCACCTGAAGCATCTCATAGGGGGAGGGATGTATGATTTAACATCACATCAGTATATCATCACCTTGACTTTCTTGGGCAGTGTATGCCCTCGAAGGCCAGAATGAAAGCACCAGTGGCGACCCTGCTGTCTTTCGGTACTCTATGGACGCGCTGAACAAAATGAACACCTCATTGCTGTAGATTCTCGCGTAACTCGTCGTCGGTCTGCATCAGGAGATCGCGGTGGTAAATGAGGTTCTGCACCATATTTAACATCTTGTGGGGTGTGACGCTGACAGGAACAACACCCAGCTTGTCGCAGGTGAGTAACGCCTTTGACTGAGCAGGGGATGCCATCTATATCAATACAGCCCCACTTCTCATCTTAGAGAAGGATGACACCTCGTCAAACTTGTCTTCCAGCAGTTCTATGAAGAACTGTGGCTTTGTTGATAAGAAAGATTCTCCATCAGACCTTGTGCACACCAGATATTGGGTCGAATATAGCTCAGATCTATGGAGTGCCCTGCATTTCTCCCAAGGAGTAGCCAGGGAAGGGAACAACTTTGGGTCATATGCTGTTGCATCAAACTCTCTTTCTCTGCTTAGAGGCAGAGTTTTTACATTTCATTTTCACCCCACGAGCAGCTATGGAACTATACATCCACCCAGGCAGAGCCCCACTTGCCTAGGTAAGCCTTATACAACTGAGGTGCGACAGGTTCCCCCAGAAGTTACTCGATAGTAACTGTTCGACCTCAATAACCATGCATCTCCTTAGCACGTAGCACACAGTGAGATTGAGGTTGTTGTTTTTTTTTTTTTTTTTAATAGAGGTTTGTACCGCCCTTACAACCCATGCAATTAAGCCAAGATTCCTGGACTCTGAAACATACAAGGTTCCACCGTCACGCCAAATGATGGTCATTGAAGCATGCACAGAGCTTACGGTGTGGCAGACTGTTTGCGTGACACAGTCCACAGGTCAGGATCCTGGGTTTGACAAGCCTGTATGCATCAAATTAATGCTGAGCCCCTGAGGGGGCAAGCATATTTCTCTACAAACATCAACACAATCTTTGTACCTTATCCGGTCAGTCAGTTTATGCACCATCAGACCTCTGCCTAATATTTCAGATTATTGCTGAAGTGTTTTCTACATCTACATAGATACTCTGCAAATCACACTTAAATGCCTGGCAGAGGGTTCGTTAACCACTTTCAAAACCTTTCTCTACCATTCCATTCCCTAATAGTGTGCCTGAAGAAATAACACCTAAATCATTCCGTTTTCGATCTGATTTCTTTTATTTTATTGGGATGGTCATGTTTCCATATGTAGGTGTGTGCCAGCAAAATATTTTTACATTCAGAAGTAAAAGACGGTGATTGAAATTTCACAAATAGATCTCGCACAACGAATAACATCATTCCTTCCATGATTTCCACCTCAAATCATGCAACATTTCCGTCATGCTCCCCCCTGTAACATGATAAAACAAAATGAGCTGCCCTTCTCTGAACCTTCTCAATGTCTTCCATCAGTCCCACCTGGTGAGGGTCCCACACTGGCCAATAGTACTCCAGGAAAGTACGCACAAGTGTGATGTAGACAGTCTATTTGGTGGAGCTGTTGCATCTTCAAAGTGTTCTGCCAATGAAATGTAACCTTTGGTTTGCCTTCCCCACAATATTTTCTGTGTTCTCTCCAGTCTAAATTATTCATAATTGTAACACCTAGGTATTTGGTAGAATTTACTACCTTAAGGTTTGAATGATTTATCGTGTAATTGAAATTCAGCAGATTTGTTTTAGTGGTTATGTGTATTACTTCATACTTTTCATTATTTAGTGTTAATTGCCAATTTTTGCACCATGTAGAAATTTTGTCTAAATAACTTTGCAGTTGCTTTTGATCCTCTGTTGACTTCACAAACCGATAAACGACAGCATCATCCACGAACACTCTAAGGGAGTTATTCAGATTGTCTTCTAAATTGTTTAATAAACACAAGGAAGAGTAGGGGAACTATAACACTTCCCTAGGGAATGCCAGATATCTCTTCTGTCTTATGTAGCTTCATGTTGTCATTCTAATTTCAATCTTACTCTTACATTAAAGTTATTTTTGTGTTTTTAATTTTTGTGGCATCTTTGAAAATCCTAACGCAGGAGTCATCGTTCCTGATAAAACCACAGTATTATAAAAGGATGAATTTTGTAGTTTAATAGTCTCTGTATGTCGTGTTATTGAAATTTCACCAATTTTGTTTACAAACTAACAAAACTCAATTTTTAAATGTAATTTATTAGTATGCAGATTCTTAGTTCCTACCTGAACCCCGAGTTGTTATATAATAAGGAGATAATAACGATGTTATCCTTTCAGGATAATATACAAAATAGTAACACCAAAAAAATTATGTTATCTGTTACCATGAATTTGATTTCCACTGCTGACATCATGATCAACTTCGTTGTTCCACCCATTCTATTGCTAGATGGCTATCACGTTAGACCTGTACCTGTTGTGTTGTAATGTCATCTGATACCCCCTTTTAATTTGAAGATATCCACTTCTTTCAACCACTTGTAAAGCGACTTTCAAATTACGTAAGTTTCACTGGCCTCCTTGTATGATGAATATATAAAAATTAGTATCAAATTTTCGTATTCACATATTTATATAATGTCTAGCTGAAAACTCGGCATTGCCCAGTTACTTATTTATTCCTGTGTTAAGTTAGTCCATCTGTCACTTACTTTTCTCTCTCTGTGCACCTTTCCTTTACTTTTCTCTATCCATCTCCTCCCCTCTTTCTCTATTTTCATCTCCTTATCTCCCCCTCCCCTCTCTGTTCGACTCCTCCTCCCCTTCCCTCTGTTCATCTCCTTTCACCTGTTTGTCACCATCTCCCCTCTCTCATTCTCCTCTTCTCCTCTCTCACTGCCCATCTCCTCCCTCCCCTTTCTGTCCTCCTGCACCTACTCCTCTCCCTCCTATATATGAAAACATACTATATGTGCTACATTTAATGGTGTCTGGTCAAACGGTGTCAAAGCCACAAGACACCCTCCACCATGCTAAATTCACTGGCTTTGCAGATTATTTTAAAAAATCCACAATGAAAGCATACATATATGTTCTGACTCTCAAGGTGACCAGTCAAACAAGTCTTTTGTAACGTATCCTCCACCATACACCTATGGAAGCTTACAAAAGGTAGCCCATGTATTAATCATGGTATAAGCTACCTCTGTTCCAAATTTCATTCATATCCGCCCAACCATTTCAGTGTGGAGGCGTAGAATCTGACGAAGTCTATATGTAAAGTATCCTCAGTCATGCACCATCCAAAATTGTGTGTGGCAGTGACCTTCCTCTTGTTTTCAAGGTCCAAAATGTCATGAAGATTTTAGGATGAACAAAGTTCCTTATTTGCATGTCGCATGATGCCATAGGTTTTCAACCATATAATTGTTTAGCATATCTCCTGAACTATATGTCGTAAGCAGTTCTTACGCCTACGCCAATTGTTACCTCATGGAAGGAATGTATGTACTAAATTTGGTTGAAATCGGTACAGTTGTTTAGAAGCAGACGTCGCATGATGTAGCACTTTTCCGCACATTTCATTGTTTATTAGGCCATATTTCCTGCACTATTTGTTGTACAGTCATTTAATGGCGCCTATGAGCATCGCGAAAGTGCACGCAAATGTTGACAAAGTTTCATCACAATCGGTTCAATGGTACGGCCACACACAAAATATGAACACAAAACATTCATTTTTATATATTAGATGGGCCGGAAGACAATTGCTCATGATTCTTAAGGCAGCTGTTAAAGTTTCTTTCTGTAGTTCTGTGTACACTTGACAATCTCTGCAGGGGATTTTATATACTTCAACTGTGGCAAGTGATGGAGGGTGTGCCTTTGCAGTGAGCAAATATTCAAACCAATTTTATTGCTTTAAAAACTGTTAAGTACAGAACTTAATACTCTGCTAAAGTGATCAGTGACCATTTTACAACTGGAAAGGAAACCTTCTGTTTAGACAGCCTTATTAGAAGTTCCAGACCACCTACTGTGTAATGCTCTATTAAACTTTTTTAGCAGAGAAGTCATTTGGTCTGACGGCAGTTTATATATGACTGTGCTCATACTACCAAGCACTGTGGGTGACAGATTATTTTACACCAGTCCAGAAGTGTTCTGATAACTCCCCTTTTCTGTTTAGGGTGCCAATTGGGTATTCTGTGAAGTAATTTATTCGTCCAAGTCAGCTTTCTGTACACTTTGTGCCTGAAAGTTCCACAAGGTTTTCTGACTACCAATAAATTCAAAAATGAAATTTGTTCTTTTATTTTGTCAGAGTTAAATTTAGATGAAAATAAATTAGAAACACTAAAATATTTTTTGTTTTTATTTTCCTGTGAGTTACACACAGAGATAATGAGAAATAATACTATAAATACTTTTAGGGCTTGTACAGTTGCATATAGGCATTCTTTTTTCCTTGTTCTGTTTGGGAGTGGAATAGGAAGGAAATGCCTAGTAGTAGTACAGTGTACCCTCCGCCACAAACCTTACAGTGGATTGTGGAGTATGTATGTAGATGTAGTAGTAGTAGTACTTGAGCAGCAAAGCTCTCTCACATTCATACAACTCATTTACACATGGTGACAGCCACTGAACACTAGGAAGTTATCAAAACACTGTTGGACTGGGATAAAAGAATCTGAACTACAGTACAGAAGTAACAACTATTCTGACAAAGTTACATATGCCAAATTACACAAAAATTCTGGAGCTTCTAATGAAAAAGAGCTACAGGAAAGTTTTTCCCTCCACTTGCAAAGACTATCACAGATTGTTTCAGAAATCAGGAAGCCAACAAGAATAATACACCAATTTTTAAGCCAAGCAGAGACCCAACACCAACTGCTTAGCACGTCTGGAGTACATAAACTTCCTTGTAGATGAGTACAAGTGTACGCAGAAACTACAAACTAGTACCTACCGTAAGAAACTTAAAGAGCAATTGTTGTCTGGACAACAAGGACAAATTCACAGTAGCAGAACATGTAGTGGAACAAAAAATTGATTTTATCGAGAGTGAATAATTACTTAGAATATCTCTTAAAAAACACAGAAACAACTTAATAGAAGAGGAGGGGGTTTGAAATTAGAAAAGTTGTGGATCTCTGTACAAATGACGTCCATCAACACACTTTGCAATCTTAAGTAGCAATTTGATATTATGAATAAACAACTGCCTGAAAACATACTGGTTTATACTGGTACCATAACGTCGATGACATAATATGTCTGATCAACGAGCCACACACACACATACAACAGCTTCACAATGACATAAACAACATACACCCAAAAATTTCTTTCACATTGGAAACAGAAACAGACAACACTCTGAATTTCCTGGATCTCACCATAAAAAGAGCAAACAACACCCATGAATTCACAATATTCAGAAAACCCACCACGACAAGTACCACCATCCACCGTCTATCGAATCACCTGGTAACACACAAACAGGCAAGTTTCAGATTCTTGCTCAACAGACTAAACAGAACACCCATCAGCAAACAAAACTATACTCAGGAACTGAACACAATAAAACAAAATGGTTATGATACCCACATAATAGACAGACTAAACCAACAAATATACAAAAAGAAAAATAATAAACAGATCACACACACAATACACAACACAACACACTGGCAATGACCACATACCAGACAACAGCACAACACACAAAAGGAAACAAATGGCACATACTCACCTACAACAACAAAGTAGTTCACAGGATAGGTAACATATTTAAGAAACAGGGACTCCAAATAGGATACAGGACAGATAATACAGTACTGAAGAAACAGACTACACCAACAGACGAATTCAACAGATCAGGCATCTATGAACTCACATGCAATACATGTCAATCAGTTTACATTGGACAAACTTGTAGGAACTTCAAAACCAGATATTCAGAACACCTCAGAGCACTAAAAAGTCACAGTTCCCACAGCACATCTGCAGACATTTGTGGAAGAAGAAGTATATAACAAAAGAAACTGTAAATAATAGAGAATAAACAGATGATAAAAATATCCCCAGATGCCAAAATTATGTTTTTGCACCATAAGTAGCGATTTAAAAAACCTAACAATTTGTTAAAAGAGAAAATTCTGGTTGCAGATGACAATGCTACCACTGAAGTATATAAAAAGGGTCCCACATGACCACAAAATGTAAATTAAGGTAAAAAAAAAAAAAAACAAAATAAGACTGACGACTTTTTTAGGCCTAAATTTACAACTAGCACAATAGTAAAATAAATGTAATTTGTTTTTCACAGCATGAAATAAATATAAAGGCCACTGATGATGGCACAGAGGTGCTGAAACTAGTTTGGGTGTCAAATAAAAACAGTGTTTTGCATATCAGGCGGGGGTAATATATTATGACGTAGATCAAGCCTAACACCTATCTATCTCTGTAAACTGTTTATGTTGTTTAAGTATTTCAACAAGTGTGAGAATTGCTTGTATAACATTTTTCATAAAAACATTAGGTATGTTTGAGATGCTGTTACTACCAAACAAATTTCATCATAGAACTCAAAAAGATTGTTTTAGAGACACTGACAAATTCTCACAAGACCATTGCTTGCCACAAGCAAAATGTGTTGGTCGAAAGACATGAATGAGGTACCTCAATCATAAAGCATAATCTGGTAATCAGAGGCTATGCCGAGAGTATAATTTCTTCAGACTCGCGCAGATATTAAATAAAATTTCCCAAAATACTTATTGAAACAATTTAATAGCCTACTACCACCAAACACAGCTATGTATTACTCTTCGTGTGACCATATGACACAATCACACATTTCTACCCATATATCCTGCAAATATAGTAGAACCAACACATACCATACTTAAAAATACAAAATTTGTTTAATACAATATGGCTGAAACCAGATTATTGTCTATTTACTACTAAGATAAAATTAATTGGGTCAGGTAAAATACTAATCCACTGATATCGGATATCATGTTATACATACCATGAACACAGTAAGAAAGATGTTACTTGTTTTATCACTTAAATCAGTTGTTTTTCGAAAAAGCATCACTCCTTCACTATTCCACTAATTGGCTCAAGCCAACCACCCTATATTAATAAATGACGGTGCATATCCATCCCCCCCCCCCCCCCCCAACTGCATTCCAGTTTCTCCATTTTTATCACGTTTTCCATTTACAATCTGCATTTCCATTCTGGCTTGGTCTATATTTTAGTTTGAATAGTTCTCAGTAAATGCTTAGAATTTAGCTCTTATTATTGAACAACGAGTGATAAAAAAGTTTTCATAGACTGTTGTTCTATGATTCCAATGTTAGTTACTCTGTTGCTACTTCCACATCTATCCGTACACCATATATCTTGCCTGATCCAACGTTGAAAACAACTTTCTCATCCCTCAAATAATTGCAAATATTATTATTTTCCTACCTTCCTGTTACAAATAAGTTTATAAAATTATGACAGCCAGACAATCACTTGTATGTCTTAATTTGTATATCAGTGAACCACAGACAAGTTGCTGCTGTTTTAGTTGATGGTAAAAAAAGGAACTGTGTTCCTTCTTCAGGTGGAGAGAACGGAGAAAAAGAAGCAAAAAGGACTGGGAAAGGAAGGGAAAGGTAATTCACGACCTAGGTCATGAGGATGGTGTTAGAGGTTGTGGAAGTCACAAGCCTCATGACCTAGGTCGTGAATTACCTTTCCCTTTTTTTCCCATTCCTTTTTGCTTCTTTTTCTCCCTTCTCTCCACCTGAAGAAGGAACACAGTTCCGAAAGCTTGTTTAATTTCGTCCTTTTTTCTGTGTGTAACTATCAGCAGTACAGCAAAAAGGTAAGTACTGGCCAGCCAATCTATCTCTTTTGAAAAATAATCCAGGAATTGTTACTTTGGACAATGAATACAAAGCATTATAAATGCAAACAATTTATTACATTTAATAAAATATAAATTCTACACAACAGTATTATAAGTTTAGTGTAAATTTTTGTATCTAATTTGTTTTCTGCTTCACAATAAAATTTGTACATCTCAAAATATATGGTAATTTTCAATAATCTCATTCTGCAATCATAAATGTTACAGAAAATATAGGTAAATTTATAATAATATACTGATATATATAGAATCGCACAATAAAAAAATGGCCACACACAAAAAGTTACAAAACACACACACACACACACACACACATACACACACTATTTTTAATGCACACACTTTATATTACATGAGTAGTATGAACTACTAAAACACTTACAAAGTATTGCTGAGGTAGTCTGCAGGCATAATACTATTATTCTTTGCAATGAAAATACCACAAAACACGTGCATAAACATATTAGAATCATCAGCATAGGAATTATACCACCTGCATAAATATCACAGATACAAGGAGCAAAATCTCCTAGTTTTTGTTCACTATTTTGCCATTTGCTAAAACAGAACGTTTGCAAAGTAGGTTAATATGTAAATTTCAGAACTAAATGGTTATTTTCTTTCTTTTTGTAGCACTGATATGTTCTTTCCACAGAACCGTAAATACTCAATGACAAAAAGAAGTTTAAATATGTGCCTTTTTATAAACTGTTCCTACAGATATTCAATTTGTACATAATCATATGTGGAAATGAACATTACACAAAAAGAAATTATACACTATAATACTGTACAACACAATATACAAATAACACTCATCTTCATACAGCTGCCACAGAATTATAATTTTTTATTACAGAGACACAGATTGTGATGAAACAAAAGACAACAAGCTTCAAGTCTTGTGAACAGATGCCACAAATAAAGTTTAACATAACATGAATTGCAATACTGATGAACTTATAAATCTAATAAAAATGCAAACTGAACAGAAACAGAGTCAGGACAGAGAATATTCTGTCAATTACAAAGTATTCACATTGTGCTGAGATTTAAGTAAAATTTGAATTTGAATCTACTCAACAATTGACTGCCTGAATACTAACCAACTACTCAGAAGAGGGGTGAGATCTGAAACGGAATCAAAACCCATTTCAGATATTTTTTTAAATAATCCATTTACGTTATTTTAGAATACAGGATAACATATTGGTTTGAAGCTTAGTGTACCACAAGACAATGTAGTCGTAGATTCAAAAGGTGTGAAACTGACACATTAATATAATTTTGCTTTTGCCCTACTATGTGCCTGCTTCACATAACAAATGGAACAACATTGTACAATACACAATAGAACAACTATTGGTGTTAATCACCTCTTCAAAGTCTACCAACAAGCGAAACTTTTGGCCCAAAACCTAGATACATTACAGATTTCTACACTATTTAAGAAAATATGAAGAGGAAATGTTACAATTGCTCCTTTACCCATCATTAAATTTATCACCAAAGGGATGGTTGTGACAGTTTGTTATATTGAAAGAAGTGTATATTCTATACAATTTTCAGGAGATTATATTAAGAGAATTGTTTATTAACAAATTAAAAACTTTAAATTTTATGCTGCTGTAGTAGTCAGTTGCAAAGTCTTTGTTTGCTTCATTATATATAAATCTCTACTTTTATTTTTATTGGTATTTATTTTCTATCATTTATTCCTTCCTGTCCATCTTTGACACCATTTCATATTGCACTCTTCTTCTATGATATTGCCTTAATCTCATTTATTCAATAATCTCCAAAAGTCCTACAATATCTCTAATTATACATCAGAATGACTGATCTTGTGGGCATCTGTTGAATGTATCATTGGCTTTGAAAGCCACATTTCTTGTAAGTTATGGCACATGCTTAACTTTGTTTCAAAAACACAAGCACATTACTTCTATAAACAAAGGGATGATTCTTTTTAATGACATCTTACATTAAACAATGGTTCAAGAAAGTTTCTGCAGAGCTAGGAGAATTAAGAAGAAAATAGTATTACCATTTTATGAAATGAAAAGAGTTTAGAAATCACATAAACATCTTTTACATAAATGTCAACATGGAAGACTAATTTCTACTGCATTACACTCATAACTTGCAATTTGGCACTTAGATATTTGCATACAATTCTAAATTGAGTTTCTAACAACTAGGTCACACTGCAAAAAATGCAGTGTTATATTTGCAACATATATGCAGGAGCATATATTTTACAGTTCTTGATACAAACACTCATCAGTAACTCCATGAGCAGCCAGCTCTCTTAAACAGTTGTCCAAATACCCAGGATCTGGATAACCATGTCCCATATTTGATAACCCTGGCTCAGTCTTATGATGTATTTCATTCCATGTTACCACATCTTCTCTGCCAGTGGTAACTGATCGCCCTATTGTAAATATAAGTCTCCGCTCAAATGCAACAGACAATAGTTTCAGCACTCTTCTCCCTTTTTCGCAATCAGGAAGATAGCATATTCTTGGAAAACCAACAGCATAGTATGGTCGTCCTGGGTTCGGATGCTCTGGTCCCTGGATTCCAGATGCGATACTGAAATGGAGAAAAAGAGAAGACTAAAATACTGGCAAGTACCATGTGCAGATACGTTGGTCATAACACTCATTTGTCTGTAATTGTTCATATTTTTACTCCCACACAGAATTCGTCATGTACCTGGGAAGTATTAACTTTAATTGCATGAATTCATTAGGCTTTGAACCAACAGGGCCAATTAAGTAAGTTACTTCAGAGAATACAGGAAATAATGTAGGGAATACCTGATTAAAAAAAATAGTTTTGTAATAGGTTTTGACAATGGGAAATCCGATTTGAATGTCAATAATGAAGGTCAGATAACAATTCACAATAAAGAGGCTCACCGAGTTGCTGACAGGCATGAAAAATGGACAATCACAAAATTTAAATTTTTGGTCATTCCCCACCTCACTCACAGTCAAGATGCTGGTGGCACTGGAGTGACCGGACATGGTGGTTGTGTTTGTATAGTTGTTTGTGTGAACATGTGTGTGTCTTTTTCTGATAAAGACTATAGCCGAAAATCTAAGTTGTGTCAATGGGATTGTTTATTTTTCGGGACTGTCAGCAGCTCAGCAAGCGGCTTTATGGTGCATTGTCTTGCAAAATATACAGAGACCACCCCAGCTTGCCAAATCATCATCCTACACAACAAACACTTACCACTTACACTGTGTTTGAGTTTCACGCAGTTTGCAGTCCTGTGCGTTCATTACACCTTGTGATATCTCTTTCATCATTTTTATGGTTGTAGAATCTGTTACATCAAATTTTTTGTGTGCTACTGATTAATGTTAGAGTAAAGTTCACCGAAGTGATCAGTGTAAAAGACCCACTTGTTGTGTTACCAAGGCGGTTGCCGAACAACATTAGTTGACAGAAATAGTATGTATGTGCCAACTTGGTCCACTGCTCTCCATTAACTATGAATTTTATATAAATGCTATAGCACTGAATATTAAATAACAAGTTCCATGCAAATACCACATAAGTGAAGTACAGACAGATTTAGATGCACGTTGACATGTGTAATTTACAGTCGTAAATAGCTACAAAACATAACAGTTTTGAAATTTTTTATATTTTAATTTAAAAACAAAAGTATTAGCAGAAACTAACCCCAAATTAAATTCATATCAGGAATTTAGTCTGCATCATAAAAAATAACTATTAGGTTTTACACTGTAATTTCTGTAATACTGAATCACTCTTATTCCTCTTTCATTGTGGGATAGTCTATACAGTTTCTCTCACTGCAGCAAAAACTGCATAAAACTTATACTTGTAATTACAGAAATAAGTAGCAGGGAGGAAGTGATGTTTAAAGCTTTCCCGGCGTATTTTTATATCCATAAAATCTCGGGCGAACTGCCAGATGTCAGTAACTTCCTGCCACGATATTTCGGCGCAGAGTCTTCTGGCCATCTTCAGGTGAGTACCGCCGAAGTACTGGTGAAGACGCACTGAGCTGTGCTATTTATGCCCAACTCAGCCGACATTGCGCATGCGCGTACCTAGCGTGCGCGTTCACTACAGCTACGTACGCTGCTCCGAGCACCCTCCGTGGTGGAGGCTTGCCGCTTCGATATCAGATCGATTCTCATCGTCATTCAGTTGCAGGAAACTACGCCGACTACGAAGTTTTTCAATGACAGGATTCCATGCAGCATTTATTTGGAAACCGCTGTCTCGATTGATAAGAGTCTCACTGTCAGACAATCTTATTTCCACAGCTTCATTAATAATTGAGCTCCAAAAGTTTGATGTATGGGCCACAATTTTCGTTTCATTGTATTTCATTGAATGACCTGTGGAAATGCAATGTTCGGCGATTGCGGATTTGGTGGGTTGAAGTAGCTGAGTATGACGCTGATGTTCCACGATGCGGTCCTGTACAGTGCGCGTCGTCTGCCCTATATATGACTTGCTGCACTCGCACAGAATCCTGTAAACACCTGCTTTACGCAGCTCCAGATCGTCTTTGACAGAACCCAACAGCGATAAAATTTTAGGATGAGGGCGAAAGATGACTCTTACTTTATGCTTTTTTAGTATTCTGCCTATCTGTGATGAAATGTTCCCAATATATGGGAGATAAGCAGTCGATTTGAAAGCCTCTTCTTCTTCTTCTTCTTCCTTGTTCTGTCGTTTGGAGGCGTGCATCGCTCGATTTACTTGCTTCCTTGTATATCCATTCTTTAGGAATACTGTCTGCAGGTGTTCCAGTTCCGTGTGAAGGCTGTCGGCATCAGAGATGGTATGGGCTCGATGGATTAGAGTCTTGAGGACGCCCATTGTTTGTGCTGGATGGTGGCAACTAGTAGCTTGTAAGTACAAATCTGTATGAGTGGGCTTCCTGTATACCGAATGACCAAGTGAGCCATCACTTCTGCGCCGCACGAAAACATCTAAAAAAGACTCTGCGCCGAAATATCGTGGCAGGAAGTTACTGACATCCGGTAGTTCGCCCGAGATTTTATGGATATATCTATACGCCGGGAAAGCTTTAAACATCACATCAGGCAACTTTACGGGGAGGAAGTGATGGAGTGTATTCGAAGATTCGACAAGTTACGTGAGAAAAGAGCGAGACTATTGAGCTCATTGATTTTCTTATTAAGTTGCAGAGACAGGGGAATAATTCCAAATTTTGCCAAATTTGTGCATTTTATAAATACCGCTGCTGCAAATAACATCAAGCGCAAAGCAAGCATGGCATTGGTAAGAGAGAGGATTCGTTTCAGTCGGCGTGAGTTGGATGCTGTGTCTAAGGACATGTACCATCTGCACTTAGAGGTGGCAGCAAAATTATCTTCCCTGTCTTGGGACTGGGTGGATGGTGTAACGTGGTTTAAAGCAAACTGGAGCCATGACAAAGCTGTGACGAGGCAAACTGCCAAGATTGACCGTCTTTCTACACAGAAGATGCAGGAAGTTCCAACTCGACGATCCGTCATCAATTTGACAGGGAAAACTATAGATGACGCCACTGTATCTGTGCTGGCAAGAGGTCTTAACTTCGCTCCAACACCTGTTTCACCACCACTAGTGGACTTTGTTAGCTCCACCGAAGAAGCTGTGCGCCGTCTTCCTACAGATGAAGCGGAAGAAGTTCGTCGAGAGTCTGGTCGTGTATTGACGAGAGCCACACCGCAGAAGAGCAATACTCGCCTATGGAGAGGGCTGCCCTCTGTAACTTACGAACACACGTGGATACAGTAGTACTCAAATCTGACAAAGGAAATGCTACTGTTCTAATGCCACGGGAGGACTACATTAATAAGATCAATGTTTTATTATGTGACTCAACGTATCACAAAGTTGACAAGGATCCAACAAACCGAGTGGTGCGAAAAACAGCTGAACTTCTATCAAATAGTTCTCTACCGAAGGAGGTCATAAAGAGACTGAAACCAAGCAGTTCAGTTCCACCTAGGCTATATGGACTGCCTAAGATCCACAAGGAAAGTGTGCCATTACGTCCAATTGTGAGCAATATTGGAGCAGCCACTTACGACCTGGCTAAATACTTGGCGTCTTTGCTCAAACCTGTAGTAGGCAAGTGTCCACATCATATAAAGAATTCCAATGATTTTATCAGCAGACTTCAGTCACTTCAGCTGCAAAGGAATGACTTGTTGGTCAGTCTTGATGTGGTTTCACTGTTTACAAAGGTGCCTCTTGTGGACTCACTACACCTCATTGGCAACTTGTTTGGTGAGGACATTACAGCGCTATTTGAGCACACGCTCTCCTCTACATATTTTTTATTTAACAACGAGTTTTATTAACAATCCGACGGAGTTGCCATGGGGAGTCCTTTGTCTCCCCTGGTGGCCAATCTTTTTATGGAAGATTTTGAGGAGAGAGCACTTGAGTCAGCTATTTTTAAACCAACAGTGTTTTGGCGATACGTCAACGACACTTTTATAGTGTGGCCTCATGGCGTGGAACGTCTCCAAGACTTTTTAAATCATATGAACTCCATACATGAAAACATAAAGATTACTATGGAGATCGAGAAAAATGGTTGTTTGCCAGTTTTAGATGTTTTCGTGCGGCGCAGAAGTGATGGCTCACTTGGTCATTCGGTATACAGGAAGCCCACTCATACAGATTTGTACTTACAAGCTACTAGTTGCCACCATCCAGCACAAACAATGGGCGTCCTCAAGACTCTAATCCATCGAGCCCATACCATCTCTGATGCCGACAGCCTTCACACGGAACTGGAACACCTGCAGACAGTATTCCTAAAGAATGGATATACAAGGAAGCAAGTAAATCGAGCGATGCACGCCTCCAAACGACAGAACAAGGAAGAAGAAGAAGAAGAAGAGGCTTTCAAATCGACTGCTTATCTCCCATATATTGGGAACATTTCATCACAGATAGGCAGAATACTAAAAAAGCATAAAGTAAGAGTCATCTTTCGCCCTCATCCTAAAATTTCATCGCTGTTGGGTTCTGTCAAAGACGATCTGGAGCTGTGTAAAGCAGGTGTTTACAGGATTCTGTGCGAGTGCAGCAAGTCATATATAGGGCAGACGACGCGCACTGTACAGGACCGCATCGTGGAACATCAGTGTCATACTCGGCTACTTCAACCCACCAAATCCGCAATCGCCGAACATTGCATTTCCACAGGTCATTCAATGAAATACAATGAAACGAAAATTGTGGCCCATACATCGAACTTTTGGAGCTCAATTATTAATGAAGCTGTGGAAATAAGATTGTCTGACAGTGAGACTCTTATCAATCGAGACAGCGGTTTCCAAATAAATGCTGCATGGAATCCTGTCATTGAAAAACTTCGTAGTCGGCGTAGTTTCCTGCAACTGAATGACGATGAGAATCGATCTGATATCGAAGCGGCAAGCCTCCACCACGGAGGGCGCTCGGAGCAGTGTACGTAGCTGTAGTGAACGCGCACGCTAGGTACGCGCATGCGCAATGTCGGCTGAATTGGGCATAAAAGCACAGCTCAGTGCGTCTTCGCCAGTACTTCGGCGGTACTCACCTGAAGATGGCCAGAAGACTCTGCGCCAAAATATCGTGGCAGGAAGTTACTGACATCCGGCAGTTCGCCCGAGATTTTATGGGTATAGCAGGGAGGAAAATTGAAAAAATGTAAAAAAGGGTTAATTATATTCAATGTGATACTTTTCGCATAACCATAATGGCGGACACTCAGTACTTCACATGCGAGCGATCCACAGTACATAATATTTAACTGAAATTACCAGGTGTTCCAAACCTCTGACAGTTCAGTTTTAGAGTAGAAGAAAACTGATGTATTCTTAACATTTAATTCACTTAATGTGCTCACTTAACTTTTTTCCGCATGTCAAAAATTCGGTAACATTGTCACAAATTGTGTTTTTGTAAACTGATGTATATTGTCTTAATACCCACCTACAATGTTATTCTTCTAGAATGCAGCAGCAAGTTCCAGGTTTATAAAGGAAATAGTTTACATGATTCAGCAAGTTGAACAAAATGATAGATGGCTCAATAGTTTTGTGCGGAACGTTGCAACTTTGCATTGTGCCTGTCAATCCTAAAGTCATTTTGAACAGACCAAAGTTCCCAATGAGTGAGAATGAGCACTGAGAGAAGCAGAGAAAACAAAGAACAACAAAATGAATGAACTGAAGAATTGAGAATTGTGACACAATCCTGTAAATAAAACACTGTGAATGAGCCATCAATGAAAGTACCAACCTATGAGAAGTGCAGGTGAGTACAAGTAAATAGTGCAACCTAACAAATGGAGCAGTCCACTACAACCCAATAAAAAAAAAAAAAAATAAAAAAAACACCAACATGTCATACTCAGAAAAATGGATGACATCTGCTTGTCTCACACTTGATTTTACAAAGTTCAGGGTCCTGACAGGCAGCACTCACTAGGCAGGGCGGCAAGGCAAGTTCTGCAAGTACCCAAGAGAGGACACCACCACCGCTGAGCTACATTTGGCTTCTGCAAGGTCTGCAGAGTGATCCAGCCAAGCAGCCAATCTGATCACCATAGACGTGGACCTCATTGATCCTGACTTCATCATATCCTTCTGGTGAGAGTGTTGCGACTGAGCCAGGAGAGGGCATCATAAGGAGCCGTTGTGTGTCGGACATTAGAAAGAGAGAGAGAGAGAGAGAGAGAGAGAGAGAGAGAGAGAGAGAGAGAGTGCTAGGACAAGTCATATAATGATAGCGAAGACTGTTATAATTATTACCATACTATACTCTGCAATTCTCTGCACAGGATTGAACTTACATTTTCCCCAAAAATATAATTGTGCATATATGTGAAATAATTGCAGCTGTGCCTGCCAGAAAAAAGTTAAATGGTATTTTATGTACTTATTGTGTCTTAACAATAAACAAGTAATTAACTGTGTGCTGCAAATTTATGTCCATAGTCTTGTTGCCCTGAGTTATGAGTAGCCTACCACTGGCCAATCTTTAGTATATAACAACAAAACTTTGGCAACAAGGAAAAAGGCAACATAAAGATGAAATTTCATGGCGTGACACACAAAAATTTGGGTCTTATTGATTTTTCCCCCAGGAAGCTAACTTTTTGATAACAGTAATCTGTTCTGAGCCTATTTTTCAGATAAAATGACAAAAGCAGCACATATTGATCTGATCGTGCTCTTACTACAGCAGTTACCTCATTGCAGGAATGAATCATGGGGCATCTGGAAAACTTGGAATCCAATTACATGCAGTGGTTGGAACAGCACTTCATTACTCATCAAGTATCAGGTGAGGT